>JAUJYS010002144.1:0-15456 GCA_033995665.1 Melogona broelemanni
ACCGTAGGCTCACTGAGCCATCGGTTCGTACGCTTCCCTGCAGCGGGATTACAGGAACGCGCCACCGCTCCCAGCAGCAAATAGTCCGCTGCCTTCCCCCCCCCAAGCTAAAAGACAGGGAGCGCAGAAGGAGTTCGCCACGCCTTAGCCTCTGCTGAGGCATGGGCAATGAGGGGTGGCTGGAAAAAAAGGGAAGGGAGGAAGAAAAGAGAAGGAAAACAAGGAGTGAACCGGTGAACAGTCCTCTCAATATTTCTCAATAAAATATCACCCTTCCTTCATCTGCTTATCAAAAGGGAGTAAATAAGATAACATAAAGAGTAATCGAAATTTAACAAAAACCCAGGATGACACGTAGGTCCCCAATAACCTTCAGTTAAGCTAAAAAGCTAAACTGCTGTTTACATAACCATGTTTCATCCGGGCAGACCACTAGATAGTCAGGAATTATAGTAATAGAAGATGTACCCATTATAATAACGAGTAGCAATAAGTACATGGATAAAAAACCAAAACACTCTCGAAAAATCCCAAGGTTCACAGATTGACAATAGGCTCTTTTTAGAATCCTCTTAGATTAGCTGCATATCAGTAACCCGTGCAGCACTTGAACCGACCCGATGGAAAGACAAGGCCACTTTACGGTATCTAATCTACACCGTGAGGCGCAAAAATCAAAAACCTTACTATATTATTAATAACTCTGCCAAAGATCAACAGATTTTTATAAAAATTTGTTACAAATGATGATGAAATGTTAACCTACATTTTACCTATTTAAATTGGTGCTGAAAATATCCACCGCCGCATGCAACACACGCTTTTAGTCGGATCAGTCGCTTGACCGTTCACTGCCACGTTTATGAGTCTAGCTCACTCCAAGCCTGCTCTATCCGATTTTTTTTTAGCTTATCCACGCTACTTATTTTGCTTTGATAGACTAATTTTTTTGCATCCTTCCAAACAAATTCATTTATACCAATATTTTTTTGTTTTCTTAAAGAAATTTTATCTTCTTCAGTTCAACGCCATTTTTAAGCGGACGAATTATCATCAATCATGCAGCTGTACGTGGTACAACACGATCTAATTTGCAGTCTGATAAATGCACTGTGATCAGAAATTAGTGGCCCGATATTCAAATTCTAAAATAAGACATTGAATGTCTTATTTTAGAATTCGAAGGTACAGCTGATGGTGAGAATGTCTGACATTCTTACCATCATTTGTACCAAATTTTATAAAAATCGAAGGATGTTTGACCTACCTTTGTTATTAAAAATATACACAGGTTATGGATTTTTGTGTCTCACCCTGTACAATATTTACAGTAGTTGCTTATCGTACGTTTAGGTGAAGTAGAATGTGCATGTGGCGCGTTTAGAGATTGGCAAATCAACCAATAAGTGTTCGATCTAATCAAGATCATGGGTACGTTCCAGGTACGGAAAGGATCAGCGATTTAAAAAAAAAAATCTATAAAAGTGCCGGGATCACACTAATTTATTGGATAATCGATTTAAATTTATCGGTTCTGCTACTCCGCAAATACAGTAAGCGAACGTTTTTAAACTGTTTAGCATAATTTTGTTTTTCATAATTTCTGATATTTAATGGCGATGACATGAACCTAGCACGTAACTATTGTAAACTGGTGGCAAAGTAGTCAGAAAGTCGACCTAACAGAAGAAATAATTTGATTAACTCGTAGTAATGACCAATTCAACAATTCTTGAATTGCAAACCACTTTTATGAAATCGAATCGGTGTTTTTGTACGAAAATCAATTTTCATGAGTGCAAATTTATCTTTACTAAAATGACTGAAAACAAACCGCAAGTAGTAATGTTGCTATTTTTTAATGTATCAATAATAATAATTAAATATCTCTTGATGCTCACTTTGCCTGTTTTAACTTAATTAATCAGTCGTAATACTTTTTTAACAAAAAAGTGCAGGGAATAATGTGCGACTATTTTTTTTTTCTTCAGAAAATGAAGGTACTTCTGGTATTGGCCAGCTGTCTGGTGGTGATGGCAACTGCCTACAACGCCGAATGGACTCAATACAAAGAAACGTTTGGTAAGCTGAAATGAGAAAACCCGCCATAGGTTTACCTAATGGACAATCTAATGTTACGTCATATTGGAATCAAACACAGTGCCATGCCAAATTAACTGGGCCAAGATTTTTCAAATGAAAATATGTTCTCTTAGACAGTAATTTTCTACGGTTAGAATATCAATTTTCCAAATCGGTTTTTTGCATGTTGTACATGTATAACATTTAGTTAGAAACCATATCCACTTCAAATTATGTTTTATTTCGAACGTTCTAAATTAATAAAATTAGTTTAAATGAAACTATTCAATTGTGTTCTTAAATTTTCGTAGCATTTCTATTGATAAAAAGTATTAAGAGAAATGTTTAGGATTTATATTATGCCGCCTGGCAAAAAGGCAGAAAAAGAATGCTCAATAGGTTGCTCAATAGAGCTTAGGGGTGGATCCTGCAGTCTGGCTATTCCAGCTGCATCCCTCTTCCCTTCCCTTCCCTGCCCCCCACATATCTCCAAAGAGACACGAGGGTGCAGTATTCCTGTAGTGCACTAGACGCTACGGTGAATTAAAAAGAAAAAAAAACTAACACCAATAGACAAAACCTCGAACGAATTACTTCCATGACCAATGAAATGGATGGTTCGCGTCTCAGCGAGAGCTGAGCTCGCAGCCAACGCTCACTAGAGCCTTGAACACATGCAAACTCTATTTTATGGCTCAGTGTTTGCGTTTGGTGCGTCCGGTTTCCAAGTGCAAACATCAGGTTGCAAAGGTGTACTACGTGTAAAGGGGCGCTTCCACAATGCACGACGACCGATCCCGTACACCTCAGAGCGCCATCAGCTTTGGCTAACTTGCCGTTTCCTAGATCGGAACGAGCGCATGATTAACCTTGCGAAAAAGCTCGAAGCAGCGGTGAGATTGGCCTGGGTTTGGTGTCATGAAGCAACGTTTCAGAGGACGAGCAGACCACGCGCAAGGTTGTAAATGCGTCACCGATGTTTAGACGCATGATTTTCCTCATAGAACCCTATGTGCATTAAATTTTGAACCGTGATATAGTTTGGGAAAACATATTTTATATATTTCTAATTTGTAGTCATTCTACAAGTAATAGTGCAAATATTTTGATAGATTTTAATTTATTAACTTTTTGAAAGTCTTGCTACGTCAAGTGCTTTAAATAAAGTCACAGATTATTTTTGTTGAAATAGTTTTTTTTTATATTTAAGTAGCAATTAAAGTATTATTCGGTAATTTCCATTTATCAAAATTATTTTGTAACTACAATACTTCAAAATTTAACTGACGGATATCATTTTCCCTGTGTGAAATTTGCAGTGTGGTTGCATCGAGATTTATCGATCCATTTGCATGTCTGTGAATGCATGTATGAATATTAAATGCATTCACTGGTGCATGCAAGAGTTTGAATTTTACAATCATTTCTTTGTCACTTTTACTCTGTATATGGAATATTGAAATGTTAAACTGTACTTGTGCATTTTGTACTAGTAAAGAATTAACGCAGGATTAATTTCATGCGGTGACATCAAAACATGCGATTCAATGAAGCCAATAAAATAACTTTTATTGCAATATATCATTCTATCTGCTTTATGTCTATGGACATTACAGCATACTGCTAGCGGCGTTTTTCAGTTTGTAATTTATATTTTTATTTGGTTTACTCTGCAGTCAGCAGAGAAAAAAACCGCTTTTTTCCAGATTATGTACTTAACGAGATAAGTGCGTCTCTATTTTCAATGAAAGTGACGTATAAAAACTCGAAAATATTTCTGAAAGGGCTCCGGAGAAGAGGTGGTCTTATCTCGTTGCACTGCCACGTCACCCATCTCGAAAAACGAGCCATAAACTCGCTTTGTATGCGTTGATATGAGCAGCTAGGCACACACCACGAACCGTGTAAATAAAAAAGTCGCTTTTCCTGCTAAGTGATTAAGCCCTATTGAAGGTGCGGGGGAGCTTAAATGTCCGTTGATGTTGTCAAAATGCACCCATATTGAACTTAAGGTTTTGCGATTTTTTTTTCTTCTTGCAGTTGCATCACAAAGAAAATTGATTAATTAGTTTTGACTTTAAAAAATTGTAGTTGTCGGCATATTTATATTATAATGTGTTAAATTTATGAATAGTACATGACAAATACGAACAAATCCGTATTGTTCTACTGTTTTTTGATTAAGTATACGAGTATTAAAAATGATCGTACAAAAGCCACTATAGCATAGCTGTCTCCATAAATCCAGTACAATTTGTGAATAGTAATGAAAGTTAATCGATTTCGTTAAAGTATGTGCAAAAATTTAAATTTGATTTAAAATAAATCGCGTCACCGTCGCCTAAATCGTCGACCACTCTGTTTAATATTTTTATCTTTAAACTCACGATCTTATCCCTTTAGTTACCTGTGGGACACCGGTGTTCAGTAGTGCTTTATAATTTATTGTAGCTTATAACAGTTCAAACGATATTTGTTTGAAAAATATTTATGTGAAATGTAAAAAAAAAATCCATGTAAGAACATTCACGCAAAATTCAAATTAAATCATGCCCATATTTTGACCGGACATGGCTGGGACATATGTGCCAATACTACTCAACTGAAAGAAAAGAAAATATTTAAAAAATATATATATTCAAGTATACACCTAGAACTGTGACCGAAAAGGTAATAAAGCTGATTGAATCGTAAGTTTAAAGACCAGATCTATATCGCATACCGGTAAGAATCTTAAAATACATAAAAATTCCCTTCATTTAATCAATTTTGTAGGTAATATTCCACTTTTGGCTGTGGTAGTAGTAGGCATACACGAGAAACGTTGGCACACATGTGACACTAATAGATTTTCTGTTTACTTTTGATATAGCCTTCACGTGAGCAACGGCGGCCGGCTCGCCGCTAATCAAATTTGATGATGACTGTATTTTCATCAAGGACACGCTTATGATGCATGGTCTACATTTGACGCGGCCGAACGCATGATGCGCCTGTTTGCCTGTTTCCTCTTTGGGCTGCTCTCTGTCAAGAGAGCTATCCGTGAACAGTGCTGCTAGTGGAGACTGTCATGGATTTGCTCTCTTTACGGGGAGGTCCGCTGTCGACATGAAACCCTCCCATCCCCGCATGTCCACATCACCATTACTGATGCAAGCAACCTCGCTCAGTCTCACTGTGCATGAACATCAAACTCTTCGTTATTTCGGGCACTATTAGCACAAACAGATAATATATCAAATCAAACACATAAATAATCATGATTTTAAAAATATTTGTTCCGCTTGTTTATTATTTTATTATGATGTCTTGCAGATGATAATGCTAACAACTCCCCTTGGTCTTCCTGTCCGGAATCTTAGGGGTGTAGGCAGTGGGCTGCCTACCCGCTGCCATCCTTTTCTCTAACTACCTACATGACTACGAATAATGGCAAAAAACTTCGTTTTTCAGAAAAAAACCCTTTTATTTTGGAGATACTGACAAAAATGAAAAAAAAAATCAGTGATTGCCGGGATTTGAACTCGCGACCAGCCAGTACGCTAGCGATTAAGGCAAATGAGCCACTATGACGTCACTCGTTATTATGACGTACGACGTTATTATTACCACTATGACGTCATTCGCTCGCGTTATCAATTTTAATATCGAAACGATTTTTTTTTTTTTTTTGCAAATCACCGTAGCGCCTAGTGCACTACAGGATTACTGCACCCTCGTGTCTCTGTGGAGATATGTCAGGGGTAGGGAAGGGAAGAGGGATGGCAGCTGGAATAGCCAGACTGCAGGATACACCCCTTACCTCTGGACTCCCTAATGGAAGCTCAGGGGTGACGCGAGTACCACATGATAGAATAAACGAAAGCCTGCGCCGGGAATCGAACCCGGGGCCACCCGCTCAGTAGAATGTGACCATACCCACTGAGGGCCGACGAAATATAATGCACACTAGTATTTTTCCAACGATAATTTTGAATTTCAAAAAGTGCAACACTTGTGTTTATTAAATTTATAAATAAAAAATAATACCTACAAATAATACTTTACAAAAAACTGAAATTGCATTCTTTAGAAAATTACATGTAAAATAAACCTTTTGCACACATGTGTACGTTTACACTTGCCTACTTTTAGGCAATGCGGAAGCTTTGACAGTGTGTGCTACATCGCATTTCTTGTATCTGGTATGTGCTTATTAAAAGATCCCTACGAAATATTCTGCAATTACTCTTAGCGCAATTAACACGATGACATTAATGAGCGCTGGCATGTTGGCGACGTGTGGCAAGAAACACATCATTACATTAAAGTTGTTGGCTGCTTATTACGCATCACTTTGCGTAACGTTTGTAATTCCAATTTGTTTGACGTTGACAGTGGCTTTTTAAAGTATAAATAAAAAATATGTTGGTTTTTAAGTCGAATCCTGTTTTTGCGTACATTTCCTGCTACCAGATAACAAATTTTGTGACTACCTAATTTTTGACTTCGTTCACATTTTTTTGTCTACAAATCTTGAGATGCTTAGATTACATTTTTGCGCTTAACTCATTTTTTTTTCAAATTAAGGCAGAAGCATTCTCAAATGACATAACTACTGAAACGCTAGAATGTCATAAATGCATGTTCATGTACATATTTCAATAACTAAATATTTTAATAGCTGTATTAAAAGAAGAAGAAAACTTGTCAAAATCTAATGTTAAATTTAAAGTTACCAGACACATTTGTGGAATAAACGTCAATAAAAAATGAAACAAATGAAGGGGTCATTTTTTTTCTCGAACTGGGAAACGAGTCTTTTCTCAAATTAACGAATATAAATTGGATTGCTTTTTGTCGGTGGTATACAATTTTTTTTTTGATTTCGTTCGCAATTTATGTCTAACAGAATCTTGAGATACTTTGATTACACTCTTGCACTTAACAGATTTTTTTTTTACAAATGTAACTAACACGACTATGCATTTAACCGTTTAAAATAGTAAGGATACAGTAGACGAGTTTTATATGCATATAAAGGTTTATACGCGTGTGACATGTGCATGAGAGAGTTTACAAAAACAAAATATAATAAAACTGCCCGTACTCTTTTTTGAGTGTTGAGACAGTCTCTGAAAATGTTTCTGTCTTCGTATACATTTTTTCAACTTACTTTTTGGTTGACCCTCGCGTTTCTTGTATGGCTTTCATTGCTGGATTCCAACGACCGTGTCAGCGAAGAAATATTTGGTGGGCCAGTAAAAGTGCAGGCTAGCTAGGTTGCCCACCTACCGCGTGCCTGCGACACGCATTTTATTTCATCCGTTCCGCTAACCTAGCATTTACGTTTTTATTTTTCCCTCTAGTGTCATTAACTGAGCAACGCGCGACGTTGCTGTATATGACGTTCGTGCGCATTTCGACTTTCGTAAATGCCAAACAATTTAAACAAGTTTCTCAGACGTATACCGATATACGGACCCCCTATGCTTCAGTCCGTTCGCTTTCTAGGATTTGGCTCTTCGAGGGTGGTGATGGTGGAAAGTGGCACGAATCGCGCATCGACAGTTTTTTTATTTTAAATCACCGTAGTGTCTAGTGAATTACAGGATTACTGTACCCTCATGTATCTATGGAGATGTGCGAGGGGCAGGGAAGGGAAGGGATGGGGAATGACAGCTGGAATATCCAGGCTGCAGGATCCACACCTAAGCTCTGGACTTCCGAACTAATGGCAGCTCTGGAATTCCCTAATGGTAGCTCAGGGGTGACGCCAGTACCCCAGGCTAACGAATAAACGAAAACCTGCGCCGGAAATTGAACCCGGGCCCGAGGACCGTCCGCTTCGTAGAATGTTGCCATACCCACTGAGCCATCGTTACGTGAGTAGTTACGTCGTACATCAAGTGAGTCGGGTGAAAGTGTAGAGCACCGCTTGCCCCCCTCAGCCCCTGGCCGTTGACTAGTTTCAAGAACTCGCTTTTGCGCCTGACCAGCACTTTCTAATGGACGGTGTTGCAGCTGATGTGACCTTATAATACAGAATGAAGTTTCCTAGACATGCGGCACGTACTATTAAGCACACGATTCGTAGTCAAACAACATCACAAAATCAAACTTTAGCTGGATAATCCTAATTGACACATTGTACTCTGTATAAAACTAAAACGTGAAAATAAAAACGCCTATAATTCACTAAAAAAAATTAAATGCACCAAATTCAATCATATGCACGCTATTAGTGATATGAAAAATAATAGGGGCTCGTTCATATGAAGAAAAAACAAAGTGTATGAACAGGAACTAAAAATGCATGTCACCCCTCATAGCCTCCACCTTGGTGTGTGGCTAAGGGGTGGGGAATTCCCCCCAGGATGGGGCGATGACATGTTTTGTATATTTGTATAAAATATGTCAATAAAAAACTAAAAAAAAACAAAAAAAACATGCATATAAAAAATATCAACACGTAAAAGTGCCCTGTTTTTGTTTTAGGAAAAAAATAATTAAAAAGCAAAATTTATTTACTCAGAAAATGGAAGTTAAAATTTATCCAAATTTTCTTTAAAAGCTTGTGTTTTATTTTGTCCATTTGTCGTTTGTCAATGGAACAGTATTGTTGCGTTTTCGAAAAGGTACTCGTCGTAGTCCAGCCGGTATTGCAGTCGGCTGCTAGTGGTCGGTTCCGAGTTCGATTCCCTGCGCGGGTTCTACTATTTATTCGATCGCGTATATAAAAAATTGGAAAAACTAATCTATTTTTACGTTTGACACCTCTATTGTATTTCTAATGACGGTGTCGACTATCGTTTGAAAAAAAATTCCCAACACGACTATGTCATTGTTGTAGAATGTGACACTCGTTTAGCGGACTAGGTTATTGCCAATTTCCTACCATTTATCCCGAAATTACATTTGCTCCGAAACCCACTTTCCAAAACCGAAAACAGCAGCGACAGAAGCGGACACTCAAAACCGCATGCTCTCGTTGAGATGCGTTTACCTTGTACTCGTCGGCTGATGGACACTGTTTTCCTTTATGGCCTAATTGACTGACAATTACGCCCTACTTAATTCGATTAAGTGCGGTGAAATGAAATGCTTTCAGTGTAATTATATAATTTGATATATGGGCGGGTCGTATAGCCCCTGTACAGTATGCGTGCTATATGAAGTGCACTTTTAGGTAGTTAATCCTCATGAGGCCCGATGGCCAACCACATGATGAGGCCTGATAACACATGGACATCAAGGGAAGAATAACCCAAACAGAAAAAAATAAACATTTGGCCGTTTCCATTGCGTCTTCTATATTCTGATGACCGAAAGAAAAACAGCCCATCCAAGAAAACTTTCAGTGACATTTAAAACAAGATTACTCACGATCACAACGTTATTACATGAATGGTTATTTTGACAAGTGCGATAGTTACTTACTATCCATTTTATTAGTAACATTTATTAATGCTGTTATTAAAAATATATTCCAAATGTTGAACTGAGCGGGAAATATTTTTGAACGGTGGTATTTCATGCCGATGCTCATGGATATATGAAATACTTTGCACAAGCGCATATTAAAATAAAATGTGCGGCACCAAAAAAAAAAATGTCTTGCTATTTTTAAATCATTTTGGCCTTTTCATGAAAAATAGGTTTTCTAATTACACACCCTTTAACAACCGTTAGACAGTGTTTTTGTTCTTAAATATTTTTATGTATAAAAAGAGATCACAACATAAACAACATTTTCAGATTAATTTAATCGTGAGTTGTCAATTCCATTCTCATTAAAAATAAGTCGACTTCCGTTTATGCACTGGTCCCAGGAACATCCACTGGTATCGCTCTTCGCAACAACACGCCATTAACAAAAGGACTTTCACGTGACTAAAAGCTGTCATTCTGCGCTCCTACGCAGAATGGCCTGTGTCAAATTGAGTTAGTACCATTCATGGTTAGCCCACATATTCCCTGAATTGGTTGGCATTAGCATACCTTCTACCAGCCTATACCTGTCTGCCTACCTACCTGAGGTTCTGCAAACCGAACGAGGGGGTTCAAGTATATTTACTTCCACAAAATGTCGAAATTCTATTTTAAACGTGCCCAAATCCGTTTGATCAAAAAATAATATTTATGTACATTTTACAAACTTGTTGCATTCAAACTAATTAAAAAATGAAAACAAATATCAACCAGTTTATGCCGCAGTTTAACCAGTTTATGCCTTTGTTTCCAAGATCTGAGAAATGAAAACCTTTTGTTGAATCCCTACGGTCCTAAATTTGCTAAAAACTGATTTTATGCAGTAGTTAAACTTTTAAGATCATCAAACATCTTGAATTTTAAGACGTTGGTACAATCAACTTCAGCTGACCATTTGAAAGCGTATCTGTATATTTTGATTGTAACCAGCATCTGTAAATTTTTATTGTAAGATTCTGACAGAATCTAAAATAATGTGTTGCGCATTTCATATGAAAACATGACTTGACCTTGTTTCCAAATGTTCTCTACGTACAGCTCCCCCTTGTGACGACCTTTGAAGTACCGGCGATTTTCCCTGGGATCGCTAGCATCGAAGATTGTGTAGACGTAATGGCCCGAGGCTGCTTAGATAGCCATCGTCCTTTCGATCAATAATATTACTCTCGAATTTCGAGTAGTTTTGATCCGAAGGCGACGAGAAACCTTGTACTACACAGGCGGCATGTAATGCAAAACTTCTGCTTTCCTTCCAACACGGTTTCTGCCCCATTTCGAGTTCACAGGATCACCATTATGCCCAGCGGTTTCCTTTTATGTTTGACACCGAAGCTATAGGAGGCTTAATAAATAGGCAATGCGTTATTCAATTATAAGCATCACGTATCTATCTGCTCTGTAATTATCTGTGCATATTTAACAAAATGTTTTGGTTTTGCGAACATGCTAAGCAGAACATTTCCAAGATATGCGAAATTCATAGAATTCTTCCTAATACGGAGTATTCCTATAGCATTGATAGACTAGCTTATTCAGTTAGATAGGAAATATAAATTAACTTTTATTTTATTTTATGTCACTTATGTCACATGTATGTTAATTTTGTTGATGTTTGTAGTTGTGTATTTTACTGTTGGTCTCCTGGATTGACCCCCTGTTCTCAGACGAATCTTCGAACTGGTAGGTTCCACCCCAATAAATTAATTCACTAATCGTAGGGTTGGGTACGAACGGAACGGTTGTGAAATGAGCACTGATATGTTAAATGTGAAATAATGAAGTAGATTTTTATCTGTCAAGGATTAAAATAATATTTTTTTCTGGTAAAAAACTATACAAGAAGATAATGTCTATAATTTGAAATTAAGCCAAATATTAATTTTAAATAATACATATTGTTGTTTACAGTTTAGAGAAAACCAATGGATTTGATATCCTTAAAAACTAGATCCCCAAAAGATGTACGGACTGACACTTACAATAAAAAATAACACCATGCTTGCTGAATTCAAAATTTTAGTTCCAGCACTGCTTGTATACTACCATGACGCAACTCCCGTAATTCAAGAACGATGATAATATGTTTATGGCATTATGGTATAGGATAATTATGTTTGCCAGCAAAATAAAGTTTAGCTTGCATGTTACCGCGCAAACCATAATTCAATTAGATGTCATCGTTTTTAGAGTCATCTTCAGGGCTTTTTCGCCGATTGTCTCATGGGATCCCACTTAGACGAACACGGTACGTTTTTTAAGGTGAGACATCTTTTGTGCATGCTCAGTGTAATGCGCTCTTGACGTCTCCTTTTACGGGGCTTTCGCCTGTGACGACAACATAGTTCCCCTGATAGTTTGCATGTGCGCAGTGGCAAAGTGGTTCGTCATATACACCCGGTATTCCTTCATTCAATAAAGGGTGTGCTGTGCTACAATTTTTGTTTTCTATGAACGTATTATTTATTTTTGGTTACACGTTCATTGTACACGTTTATTGACATTGTCTAAGCTACAGTATGTGCACAATTTAGGACAGTGTTTAACACATGCTGTGTCAGTAGATTTTAACACTATTTATTTATTTTTTAAATCATCGTAGTGCCTATAGCACTACAGGATTACTGCACCCTTGTGTCTCTATATAGATATGTGAGGGGCAGAGAAGGGAAGGGGATTGGCAGCTGGAATAGCCAGGCTGCTGGATCCAGGCCTAAGCTCTGGACTCCCTAATGAAAGCTCAGGGGTGACGCCGGTGCCACATGATCGAATAAACGAAAACCTGCGCCGGGAATCGAACCCGGGACCACCCGCTCAGTAGAATGTGACCATACCCACTCAGCAATAGTCGGCCTCCAGTGGGGGTGGGGCGACTATTCTTTAGTATTGTTAGTTACGTAGGCATATCAATCATTTAACTCGAAAGTTGTAACGATCAATACTTTGGAAATAATGACCGCCCTTCGAATAATTTAGGAATACTTGGAAATTGGTACCACAAATCCCATTAGGCATTAGAGCACTAGCTATGCACCTTTTTATGAGCAGTTAATTCTCGGAATGCACTTAGAAACTGATAATGACTCGACCCGATACGGGTGAACGATGCGTGTTCCCTCTATAGGTTTCGCTCACCCTCTGGATCGCTAAACATAAATGTTAGGTGATACCTTTGTGTCTACTTGAAATGTAAATGAGCCCGTTGAAATATATTATATGATCACAAATCACACAGGGTTCTCAATTGTGTTTAGCGGTCCGCATAGTTCGCGTCTCGCTGCGGGAAGACAATATCCTTATGAGTCCTGAGTATAAACCGGTAGAATATTTTACAATTCAGATGGCATAGTCGTTGATTAGTTGTACATTTGATATCAGGAAAAAAAATCGATAGAAATATTGATTTTCATATTCGAAACGTATTAATTCTAAAAATTAATAACACGAAGTTATTTTAAAAGTGTTTCTAGTGTGTGACCCATTCATTTACCTGTACTGCCATACCGTGTCATAATGTGCATACTCGTAGACGAAATTTATATTAATCCTCGCCATCTTCAGACACGAAATAAATGAAATTTCATTGGATTTTTATTTGGGTGCTCCGATTTAACACTAGATGGCACTGTGCCTGTTTCGACAGTTTGTACGATGAGGAGTTTCCAGTTGTATAGTCTCTGAGTCACCCCGGCCATATTGGTCGATAAGAGCGCTGTATGCGGTGAACTAGTGTTACTCCATCATGCCTTTCGACAAACAAACTTACGATAATTTTATATATTTATTATCAACTGCAACTATACAAGCGGAGCAAATCGATTGATTGTTAATTTGTAACGCCACCAGGGAGCCGTTTTTTAAATACGAACAAAGTTGATAGTTTGACCATTAATGTAAAAACATCCCAATTGGTCAGGGATACACCTATCAAATTTGTTCGTAATGTCATTAACATTTAGCATTTCAAGTGCTTCACTAATCGATTTTTCTATCATTTATTAATTTAAATAATCGATCCTACATGTGACATCCTGCTTGATCCTGCGTGCGACAAATTTTGACGGAAATTATCGACATGCATGGACATGTCGGGGGTCTCGGGAGTAAACGCCATTTTGGCACGCGCCGTTCGTTATTATCCATCTCGCGGCCAATTGTTAGATACGCCGTTTAGAAAAATTGCGCGCATGCGCCTCCGTGCCTGTCATCTCGTTAATTGTGTCGCTTATCGTAACGAAACGACAACAGAGGCTATCGCGCGCACATTATACCAATTTTAGTGTAATCGGTTGCCGAGTCAAGACCGCAAAGTGCTAGGAGAGAGAGAGAGACCTTCCTATTTTTAATAAGAAGTCTCAAAGTTCTTGCCACCCTGGGTGGCGTTGGTATCGTTAGTTTTACGGCATTCGGCTGTTACGCTGAATGATGTGAATCCAGATGCTGTACGCGCCTCGTGTAAACATACTCTCGAGGTTTCTTGAACGAAAGCGAGCAATCCTCGTGACACTAATTTGCATCGCGTTAATTTGCGACTGTAATCGTTGTGTGTGAAGGTTTATAAACTGTTTCAACTAATCATAGGAGAAACGGTTTTGGTGAAAAATTAAGGTTGACATTAGCGTAGCTTCAGCTTAGGGATTAGCTTCAGGGAGAACCGTTTGTACTCTGTAGCTGTTGCTTAATTTACATGAACGTGTTCAGTATATTTATTACTGTATGCAAATATACGACTATTTCGAATGTACTGGTATACTAGCTTTTATATTATGTTATTCAGTGCATTATTTATTATCATCCTGACGTGACATCATGGGACTAGAAAATGTTGTCTCATTTCTATTTTCTTTTTACTTAAACGAGCGGTATATATCCCTTATGATTTTCCTTCTCAAATTACCCAGTATATTTTTTTTTTCCTCACGAGATACTTTTTATTATTATTCTTTCTTCCTATTTCTATTTACACATCAGTCACTTTTCTCTCTACGGTATGTTTTAACTTCAAGTCGCCCTTATTTCTCATATACGATCCATTTCTTTCTCAAGTTTTTACTCCTATATCCGCTGATATTTTTTTCTGTACATAAAAAATATAAATATACTCTTAGCCTGTAGACTTCTGATTCGACACAACCGAAGTTCTCCCTCGTGCCATGTATTTGTAACAGTGGATATTGGCCCCCATCTATTTAAAAGCCAACGCGGCATAGATTTCTGGTGTGTGTTTGTGTGTGTGCGTAGTAGGGGAAAAACAGTAGGCGCCGTATCAATACATTCAATGTCCTTTCATGTGTGATCTAAACCTGTACATGTACGTGTATGTTTATCATTCGCCGAGATAATGGAGAGTCGCGGCTTCGGCAATATATTGATGCGACAACGACCATGTGTCAATGGAAAAAGTAACTCACAGCACTGACATTATCGTGCACTCAGGCATGTACGTGTACATACTCTTACTCGACGTCGGGTGATCGCCATATCGTCGAGAACGTCGTTTCAGTCAGTTCAACAACGGTTCACTGTAATAATGGCAAGGTTCTTTTTAAAAAGATATTAATAATATAATGCAGAAAAATGACACAGTGAACGACAAAGGTGATATAATTAAAATGTTGGTAAATCGTTGCAGCTCAGTGGTTGAGCATCCGCCATGTGTGCGGCGAGCCTGGGTTCGATACCCGGCTCGGGATTTCGTTTTTCGATCCCGAGGTACAGTACTGGTAAAAATGAGCCTCTTCATAATTGCTCTAGCGATTGGAGGGGCAAAGCACTGTTGTGATATTCATTTCTGTGATGACGATCTTTGATTTTTAATAAAACAATAATTATGTACCGTTAAGTTCGGTCCGGAGTCCGCGGCCATAAGTTAAAGAAAAGCAACATGAGTCTGCGGCTAGAAAGTGT
>JAUJYS010002145.1:0-15456 GCA_033995665.1 Melogona broelemanni
CCTCCCCTCTTCCCCCCCCTCCTCCCTCCTGCTCGATCACGAGAGAGCGAGCGGGACATTTCGGTACCGAGTCAAGTACGACAGCCACGGGGGGGTCACGTCACGATTCTGAAAAGTCAATGGTGAAAAAGCGGATAAGAAATAAGAAAACGACACAGTGTTAAAAAATGTCAGATGCGCAATACACTTCTTCTTTACTTGACGCTTGTCTCCTTTAACGCTTTCCATCCGTGACGCCATCAAAGTTTGAATTTTTTGCGTCTGTCATTTTTCATCGTTGACACTTTTCTTTCGTGGCGCTTTTGATCTATCGCGTTTTCAATATTTTTCGTCTATCGTTGTTGACGTTTTTGACTAGTGACGCAAAAAGAAGTTGACATATTTTTAAGTGCGGGACAGTGGTTAGCGACTCTGACTACAATGTCCGTGACGCGCGTTCAAATCCCGACTGAGATTTCCGGTCCACCTTTCGGGACACAGAAATTCGTTGGTGTGCTTCCTTAGGAATCATCTCAGGTACACGTTAAAGATTCATAACTAGGTTTAAAAACCTCGACTAGGCAACATTACCAGATGATTACCTGAGGAAGGGTTTGTGATGGAAATGTAGGTACGTACGTAGTTTGGTTGCCTTGTCAAAAGTTTTTATGAAAATCCACTTTTAACACTCTCGAGCATCACGAGCGAGGGATGAGTTTCTCTCTCGGGAGCGGCGCGGTAAACATTCCACGTCACGACGCGCCGCGTGACGACTGACACGGCAGAGGAGGAGAGTCGCGTTGTCACGAGCCTGTCATTCCAACTCTTGACATGATCCTCTCCGGCCCAACGCGCCCGCAACGCCACGTGAGGAAAAGTGGTGTCGAGGGCGTCCGTGAATTGTTTCGGTCAAAAAAAAATAATAATAAAAATCAGGGCTTGTTCCGTGACTTGGAATCGAACTCTAGATGTCCGGCAAAGACTCCTCGAAAATTAAAAAAATATAAATTACATTCATTCGGATTCGAAACCCGGATCTCCACAAGTACAACCAGCTACTTCCACTAGCGCCAACGGCAAGTTGAGTTTTTTCGAGAGCGTCCAAAAAATTGTTTCGGTCAAAAAAAAAAATCGAAGTTTCTTTTATGAGCCGGTTTCCAAATCTAGATGACTGGCAACGACACTTCATAAATTAAAAAAATGAGAAGTGAAATCCATCAGGATTTGAACCCAGGATCTACAGAATCCCCATCGGTCACGATTCCTCCACTAGCGCAGTTTGAGTGGCGGGTGGATCGGTATGACGGCCGTTTTTTGTCCATGACGTTCCATCTCGCCTATATCCTCCCACCTCCACCCCCATCACAGCATCATCATGACGACCATCATCATCATCATCCCGTACAGTGCGGCTAGTGGCGACCTCATTGATAGGTGGAAAGCGAGCGCGAGAGAGCAAGGTGAGCGAGAGGAGGAAAGAGCGAGAGAGAGAGGACACGCTTCTTTTTTTGGCCACAGTCGCTCACGTGAACCGGCAAAGCACCTGCACCACGCACCCCGGGACTGGCGAATCGAGCGAAAAGGCGGGCGACCCACACGGTGACGCGTCTCTCTTGAGCCACAGCTGCGGACCTGCCGCCGCACCACCAACCTCTCTCGCTGCTTGCCTCTCTCAGCCAAAACACGCGCGTTTTCATTGTCGCTGCGCCTCGCTTTTCCATGTGAAGGCAGCAGCAAGCCGGTCTGCGTGCCCCGCCGTAGTACAAGCATCGCGCCTACCAACTGTTATTGGGTGCCGTTGCACCGTTGAAAGCCAAAAAATCTGGTGAATATTCCGTCTGGGGGAAGAATTACTGCGACCGGACATCCAACCACACTCGAGGAAAACAGATCGAGCCCGTGCTACGAACCGGAGAGCTCCAGTGTGTGTGTGTGTGTACCACCATCGAGACCCTGCTCTCTGCACCAAAACTAGAACGTGCACCGAAATCAAGAATCGACGTAGGAAACAGCTGTTACTGTACGCTCTTGCGTGTTGGGAGTAGAACCCTAGAGGCTCCACCCCAACCTACCACCACCACCACTACAACCACCCTCAAAAATAGGCAAGATCCCCACCCACCCCCTTTGCAAGAACCATCTCGGAAGAAACAACTCGGGACAGGAAAAAAAGGTGGCTCGTTGGTTTTGACTGTGATTGTGTTTGTGTGCTGCGACTGTGCTTCAACGTTGACCTGTCGTCGTCGCAGGCGACTGTCACAACGACGTGGATTTAGCGGCACGCGCATCACCACTCCAACAAACCCGGAATCTCATTAATTGTATCCCGCTACACCACCTGCACATCCCCACCATTGATGTGGATCCAGATAGTCGTCGACGTAGGAGAAGACAGTACACGCTAGAACAGTGTCACAGAGACTATTAATCGCAATTGTTTCCCAGTGCTACCCCGCGGCATCAGCACTACCACCCACGCCATATCCACCACCGCACTCTCCGCAGCATCCATCCCCCCTCAAGAGTACACCTCCCCCTCTTCATCCCCCCTCAAGAGTACACCTCCCCCTCTCCATCCCCCCTTATTATCGAGCTCTCCCCCCTCCCCCCCCCTTCTATCCTCTCTTCACGCAGTGCGTGTCGACGGAGCAGAGTCGACAATCGACGCGAACACCGCACTCGTAATGATGATGTCGGGCTGTGGACATCGCTGGATGCGCTGAGCTTAACAACAACAGTGCGTGCGTGTTTTAGTCGGGTGCGCGCCTAACTTTTAGCCGGCAAAGACCGCTGTGAAAAACCGCCGCATTCACGCACCTTCATCGTGCAGCAGATTTATCCCCCCCCCCCTTACACAACGGGGTGATACTACGGTGGACTCGCGACACATCCAGTGCGTCCACGTGACTTGTGACAAGCTCTTTCGGCATCTGCGGAACCGCGATATCGTCAATTCGGAACTTGGGTGTCAGTGAAATCGAGCCAAGTTGATCAGAATTTTTGTGTTCAGTGTCAACGTGGTCACCAATGGTTCTCGGGTGAAATTGGCGTAACGATTCGTAAAAATTGATTAGACTGCTCCCGAAATAATTTCAGCGCTTAGCACCAAAACTGTGCGACGAAAAATCGCTTGGATTATTGTTCCTGCAAATTTCTTCCTGCCATCGCGAATTGTAATTCCTGACCCCCTTACGGGTTCGACCACGAAACCAGATGCCCATTGCAGCGATCCTGTGAGCCGAATTAAAAATAAGAAAAAAAAACTTCAAAATTGAAATCATTCATTTCGACAGAGACCGTTAAAAAACGAAAACGAAAAGTAATTTCGCGAACTCTCGAACAAAATTGTATGATTCCGAACACACCGAACAAGTCATATTAGTTTTACCCCTTAAAAGTTGCCGACCGTCATCATGAAGCAGCACCGCTCGCTTCACCCTCAACAGGCAGGTGCCACTCCGCGAATCCGGCGGTCGGGCCACGCCGAAGATGCCCTAGCCAACTCCCGCCGCGCCAACGCGCACTAACCGCCTCTCATCCACGCCTTCCGCGGAACGCTCATCCACGGCACGCATCTCGCCTCTTCGCGGACAATCTCGTCAGCGCGCGTACGGGGACTAGCAGCATCAAAACACGGCATCTCGTCTCTCTTCCATGCCCGAAATCGTGTCTCCAACTCCCGGTGCCGCCACCATGGAAAAAGTGCCCCCCGTCACCGACACAGCCTCTCCGCCCCCGACACACACCGGTCACCACGAGGAGGACGGAGACGGGCCGGTTGCTGGAGGTGGAGGCGGCCGCAGTTTCGCCGTGGTGTCGCCTCGCGGTGACGGTCCCGCCAACAGTGGACCGACAGTCGGACCACCGGGTGGTCTGGAGCTGTTCTCGCAAAGCCTGCGTTATAACACGCGGGTGGGGGGCGGTCCGGCAGTGTCGTCGGCGGCCACCGCGGCCGTAGCAGCCATGTTGCTGGATCGGGCTCGTGAAGAGTTCCGTAGTAACCAGTTGATGGGTTCCGGGTGCGCGGCGGCACTCGGACTGCACCTGCCCCAGCATGAGGAGGACAGGCCGGAGGCGGGTGCAGGTGGACCGGCCAGGCCAAGACTGCATCCGGCTAACGGACGTCTTAATCTTCTCATGGATATGGTGAGTTTGATTTTTGTTTACTATTATTCGTCTTCGATTCGGAAGAGGGTTATGGACGCTTAGTGGACTCGGAAGGGGTAATCAGACTTTGGTCTGTCGTTCCATCAATCGGATTCAGTTCGAAAATTTCGGGCGAACACCAAGTGTCTTGGCATTTCGGATATTAGCCACGTATTTCTTGAGAAAAACCGATTGAACGTAAATAAAATCAGTGATAGTGGATAGTGAATCTGATAGTTAAGATAATTTTAATCCGTCAGGTACAGAGAAAATACAGAGGAGACAAACAGTGACAGAGAGGACTGAGATTTTTACGTATTTCTTGACGTTCTTGAGATGTACTCCTTTTGATAAGGATAAGCGAAATTTTCATACACTCGTGAAATTAAAAATATTTCTCGACGCTTGGGTTTTGTGGCTGTTGTAACTGGAAATTACTTTTTTTTTTTAAACTGAAGATTGTTAAAAACTATCAAACTAATTTTGAAACCTACATTAACTGAAATTCACGTATTCAAGAAAAGAAATGTACATAAACAAAAAGTAAACGATCTCCTAATATTTATTTATAAGTAAATCTAAATATTATTGATAAATTTTAATATTCTATAACGCAAATCTTGGATTAATTTTAATATTCTTCAACGCAAATCTTGGATTAATTTTAATATTCTTCAACACAAATATTTGATTACTTTTTCTTCACAAACATTATTCATGAACAGTTGAATACGTTGACACAATAAGCCCAACAGTTGATAAAAAATACTTGTGACGACAAATCGGTAATGCATGGAAATTTAACAAGTTGCAACTGGACCATGAAACCATTCAGGGGGAAAAAATCTCATAGAAACATTCAGAATGACATGATAGTGAGGGTGACGTAATACCAGTCTCATCGGGAAATCAATGCTCGAAACACCGCTTTCTGGCCCAATTGGACATTGGGCAGATTGGCGTGATTCCTACACGAGTACAGTCTCGCACCACTGCTTTTAGACAATTTATCTAAAATTAAATTAGAAAAAAATACATTTCAAAAATGAAAAATTGTATTTGCTCAAGTAATACGGCAAAGCAGTTTATAGAATTAATTCTGCACAGTAAAACGTATTTCTCGAAAACTGTTTCAGAAGTCATTTTGCGCTGTAGTTTGCTCGCTACAACCGTCTGTTCGAAACACTAAGGTTACCGTTTTCGTTCACAGTTTTCTTAGGAACGATCAATTTGTTCAAACCAGGCCCTAATGCGCGTCAAATGTTCGCCACCAAAGTGCGTGCACTACAAAGTGATGCACACGAATGCGATGGTGCGCGCGGGCATTCCCACCGCCGCGAGTGCTTTCATCGAATCCTGGAAAGTCTCTATATCCGGCGATCGAATCGAACCCCGCGCCTAGCATCACCCCCATCATTCCAATTAAATCTCACCGGGCACCCTGTATATACGCGAGCAGCTAGCCTGAGTTCTCCAAGCCCTCTCTCTCTCACTAGGCCTCACATGATTGGCAAACAGAGTCTAGTTTTGGAGATGAGTCTAGTGATGGGTCCACAGTGTTGCCACCCTGCGAGCGGGAAACACGGAGATACGGAGCCCCGGCCTGCACATGGATCTAGTAGCGCGTGCATGGTGCACGTGCGGATGTCGCGTTTCTTTCCGTGTGAGCGAATGAAATGACACGTGCGTCGTACCAAAGTTCACGTGCTGAGTGACAAGCGCGTCGTACCAATGTGCATGTGCCGAGTGACACGCGCGTTGTACCAATGTGCGCGTGCTGGAGTGTAGAGTGCACGTGGAGTCAGGTGCGGCGGCGGTGACGGTTACTCGTGCTGTCGCGCGCGCGCTTGAGACATGGCTTCTTCCGGTGGCGGTGGCGGTGACTGGGCTTAGGGGCATCACAGTCGCAGTGCGCACGCGCTGGTCTAGCTCGTCCTCAACGTTCGCTCTCTCTCTCTCTCTCTCGCTCTCTCGTTTCATCTTCCTTCCCACCGTGTGACCGTGTCACGTTCTTCTCTTTCGGTCGAGGCGACACATCCCCGTGTCAGTGTTCGTGGCCTGTGGGGGTCATTTTTGGAGACGCGCGGGTGAGACTCATCATGCTCTTCCTGCATGAGAGTTTCAGGATGTCTCCTGTCTGCAATGTCACAGTAAGTCAGCCCACAATCTGTTGTACACTCTTCCCAAAAATCAGTCTACCATTATGGTCCACCGCAACTTAAGTCCCTCTCCACTCTCATCACCTTAACTATTATTTTGCTCCGTTCCACTTACAATTTTCTTAACGTATTCTATTTTTAATATCGAATTGGTCTATGGCTGTTTTTCTTATAAATTACATTGCTTGTGTTTTTTTTTTTTTTTTCTTCTTGTTGTCTGTGGCAGTCCAGAATTTGTTACTAGCGCGTGATGCGTATGTAAGAAGTGTGCGTCAGTTATTTTTGGTTCTCTTGCTTCAGGCCACCACGCAATTACAATGTGCGTGCGCCTCTCTGTTCGTTCTAGCGCCGAGTAAATTCACGGACGGTTGAATTCACTACTTGAATATAAATTTTAAAAATCAATTACAAAACTGCATGTTGAATTGTTTTACGCGTCCGACACAACATGGACAGAATTTCACTGAAAATGTGGTAAAGACGTAAAATGCTGCATGATTTGTGGAATGTCTTGCCATTTCAAACATTTTCAGTTCAGCTGTTGGTTTCATGTCCTGATCATCTCTTTTATGAACCACTTATGGGATTATTCGTTACAAGCCATTCTTCTTACCTGCGACAATATTAGTGAACGTCAATTGACACCCTTGTTGTTTCACGTGCAGGTTTAATTCTTCAGAAATATCTTGTGTTCCCCCGCCCCCTCATCGGATCATCTGACATTTATCCCCTCCCCTCCTCCCCAAACAAATACCCCTTTTCCCTGTGATTGGGAGAATCGTTTAGCAAGCAAGCACCCTGGGAAACCCCCCAAACGCGAGCGCATACACACCCACGGGGGCTTTGCTTTGGCAGGGAGCGACTCTGCGGTCGGGATTAGGACTTATCCGGCTTACCGGTTGACATGTGCAACCACGTTGAGCGGTCGGGCCATCCGGGTGGCTACACGACCGGTATCGATTCCAATGGCCCCGGGTGGCCTGGGTTGAAACGCCGGCCGTGTGTCCTCACCGACGGACCACCGAGTGTCGCTTCTAATGTCCGCAGCTGATACCAGAGATCCCGCTCAAATCCGACATCAATTTTTTGACGCGACTCCGCTGACATATCTGGATTCTCCATGAAATACCAGCGCATAAAAAACAAGAAGATATTTCGAGATATCAAAATAAAGGATGTCTCGGTGGTGCAGTGGTGAGCGTTCTCGTCTATCGATTCGTGTCGTTTCGTATCCCAGCAGATGCCTCCCTAATTTTTTGGGCGAGAACAATTCGGATCTTTCTTCGGAATGGAAGTAAAGCCGTGAGAGCTGTGCCTGTACGTTGTTAAATGATTCCTACCTTGGTCAGAAGCCTATAATAAGCCAGATTCCAAATTACCAGGTCGACCCTTGGGGGTTGGGGGAGACTCCTTAAAGAAATAGTACAATCCCATATATTCCCAAATATTCTTAAAATGCAACGGCTCGGCAATTACCCCCATTTAAATTTAAATTTCAAATTTTCAAAACGTAGAATATGACTAGTATCAGTGGATGATCCAGTTAAATCCCGAAAAGTGTACACCAGTTAACCCAAAATACTCAATGCACCAAATCTGTATTCGTACAAGTGTTGGGATTCGGGGGGATGGAAATGGGACGTTTTAAACTGCTCACAAATATGTCATTTCGGACAGCACTCGATCCCCCCCCCCCCGCGAGACTCGAGTCAAGTTGAACCCAACAGACTCTCGTCAGGAATGTCTTAACACGTGCTGGTTTGTCAATGGCCCGACATAGGCGGGTATTGCTGTATGCAGGGGTTGGACAAATTAATGGAAACAGATCTGTTTGTACCCATTATAGAGCTGTTCCCATTATTCTGCCTAACCCCGTACATGCTGTACTATTCCGTCTTTGCCTATAGAATGTACATGTGTGCATGGCTATGTGGGGTGGAGGGAGAGGGGTGCCTCCTAGCGGGAGCCACCTGAAACAACAGTCCAATTGCCAAATCCCTGTAAGAGCGCGCGCGTACGGCCATTCAACTGTCATTTGTTATAGTTATCCGGGAATAGACCGTATTTATAAACTCGTGACATATTTTTTTTTAACGCGCGTGGTACTGTGTAGCGTTTAACTCGAGTCGAGAGTTGACTCGCGCAGAGTTGGCGCAATTCAAACGCCTCTCTTGTACATGTTGTCGTTGGGAGGAGGTCGTTATAGGGGACGTTTTTGTAAGGGAGAGTTGAGGATATTTACCTAGTGGCATTGTCGAGTTGAAGTTGGTCGAATTATTTGTTCCTCGGATCGAATACGTGTCAAGTGAAGGCCTATTGTGGCAAGCAGCTGTGTTGCTTGATGTAATCTCAGTCATGTTTGTGGTTCATGATTTCAGTCACGTTTAATTGGGCTGGTATAAATTTTTCTAAGGAAACTTGATTTTTAAAACTAACTTATTTATTTGTTTGAATATTCGTGACTGGAATCATGAATGCTTTCTGAAAATGATTAAACCAATAAATAGAATACATTCCGATCAGTAATTTGAATAATTTTGCTAGACAAAATTCACCAATAGCAAATAGATACCAATTCGATTACGAAAAACTGGAACTTTGAAATTTGTTTCCAAATTCAGGTATATGACAAACGATTGTAAAAATGGTATATTGATGCAAATTGATTATTTGTCTTACGTGACAAGCAAACATCGAAGAAAGGAAAATTTGATTTGTGGAGTTTCTTATTACAGTGAGACTTGTAAAAAATTGATTAAGGGTAAATGGTTTCTAAAGCATTGTTTAGAATGTTCTAAAACGACACATAACTCGATTAAAATCAAACACAGGCCCTACTTCATCTTATGCTCTTGAGCCACAGATTAAACATGCACGTACAACATACGCGAATTGCGCATTGATTTTATAGCCAAAGAAAATGGCAAATCGGCCCATTGATATACGATGCGACAAGGCTCGTTCACAATGCAACAACACACAACAATGATTCCCAAACATTGACGCATTCCGCCAGACCCGTTATGCAATGGGTGATGATTGTTAGATCAAATATCCTTTTACAATTCAATTTACAATTTACAATTAAGCCAAACAAAGGTTCTACCGAGGTATAACTTTGTAATCTTCAAAATTATCGTTATTTGTAGGAAAGACAAAAATGGAATCCTCAATAACAAATAGCATTAACAATAGATAAATTTATTATTGGTGTTGTCTAATTTTGTTAGGCTTATTGACTATAATTTATCTCGTATGTTACCTTGATAGCTAAACTTGAAGTGAAAGGTTTCCTCGTACCCTATACTTGCAGGTGGCCTCTATAATTATCGCGCAATCAATAACTAAATTGCGTGAATACCTGCGTTTATATCCCACCTTTAGGGCACGAAGAAAATTTAATCGATTAAAATGGGTTGATCAATCAACTTTTACCCTCAATCATCTCTGCCACCCCCAAAATTTATCCCCCCTCCCCCTCCTGCCCTTAACTTGGATAACTGATCTTCGTGGTGTATACCTTTTTAAGATGTCCAATTTCAAGACTTCAAACACCAATTGATTGCTGTGTCAGGATTTCATCATTCACGAGTTGGGCCTTTGTGTAAAAAAAATGCAGCATCGTGCATCACGGTATCAAATGCGAACAAGACTCGATTTCTTAATTCTATCTCACGCATGTAATCAATGTGCATGTACATCTTACGAATAATTCGGTTATGGGCTATATTTTTTTTTACGTTGATCGTGGAATTTAGGATAACAACCGGTTTTATAATTAAATAGATATATTTTTATCAGCAAATGATTTTTATGTAGGAGCACCTTTGGCAATACATGTTTGAAGAAATTGAGTATTGCCAATAAAGGGCATTGAGCAAATCAATTGACATTGCAATTACATCGATCTCAAACAAATATATTTTTTAATCTAACAACTGTTTCAGATCAAGTCTCATTTTTTATTTTCTTCGGCCTATAATGACAAAGGCTTGCCCATTCATTGGGCTTCTGCACCTTGTCATAGAAAACAAACACGCTAGCAAATATAAACGACGACGAACAGTAACGAAAAAGCCTCTGGGGCATTGGTGAACATTTTTCGCATCTTGACCGCGAATGTCTGCAGTGCGTTATTTCCCTTTTGGCACGGGGTTTGGTTTAGGAGCGGGCCCGTGAACTCTGACATTCTGAGAATGACCTGGGATTGGCAGTCGGCCTCTCCAAGTACACCGACACGCTCTCAGACAGTCGAAGGCCTCCTGTGAGCACACCCCCTCCCCCCCTCACTAACCCGCTGTCTCGGTGGGTAGACTCAAAAAAAGTTTGGCAAGAAAAAATGCCATTGTACCGTTGTGGCTTGGCTAGCCGATCCGGCGATCGACTTGGGGTTCAAGACTGTTAGTGCACGTGTTCCGGAATCGTGACCCCTGACCCTCATCACCCAACCTCATTCACACCTACGAATTAAGTGTGCGATCTATTAAATGTTACCAACATGTGCAGATAATGTCCGGCAGATATTAACCGATATTTACATATACGTACTACGAATTAAGTGTGTGATCTATTAAATGTTACCAACATGTGCAGATAATGTCCGGCAAATATAAACCGATATTTCGAAATTATCGATATCTTTACATTTACGTACTCCAAGTGAAATTAACGCGCATTAATATTTTGCGAACCATTGCCAAATTATTTAACAGTCAAATGAGCTATCTGACTACCAGCCATTTGGCACGAGCTTATATTGAAGAATATTATCTGTATTTCGTAACAGGCACATTTCTTTTCGTGAGCTAAAAGCTAGCAAGAGATTTAATTCTCCAGCCAAATTACCAGAAAATTATAGGGAAATATTCTCAACAAATCGTGATGGTGAACGGGGGCCCTCCCCCCACCCTTTATTACTGGTAGCTGGGAATGAAGTGTTGTATTTCGTACTGAATTGTCCCTGGAATTGAAACTGTGGATGCGAGTAAGTGGTATCCGGTTTTGGCGTGCGCGGAATTTGAAACGTTAATTGTGTAACGCGATTAGCGAATATTGTTTTTAATTCAACCTGATATTAGGCTTATTGTAGGCTTAGCGATTTATATGGCAACTGCAATGAAATCGGTTACACAATGAAAGCATATATGAGGAAATACTTGTTTTACGAAATGATTGTAAAAAAACACCTTTGAACGATTCTGGTTAATTTCCGTCGTACCTCGTTAAAAATATATATTCCGTTGTACTATTTAGATTCTGGGATTACAATTTTGTCAGATCAATTATTTTTTCAATCTAACTCATGAATAATTTCAATAGAAATTGTGTGATTTCATCCTAATTCTTCGCAAATGGCGTGAGCCATCTCATTTTTCTTAATTTTATGAGGATCAGACGCATTTGAAGAATTAAAATCGCGTTCATTTCCGAGATCCAAGAAAACAGTTCTCAGAATTTAAGGGGGAATTGTTTAATGCTAATGGTGGGAAGACAACGTCTTGAACGTCATGATGCAATGGCTGTGGGCCGAAGAAAAGGCTTACATTAGCGCTAGAACATATTGCGTCGTTGCCATTATGCCTCCTCGCATGAACTCGAATAAATTTAAAAGTTTGTTTATTGACACAGTTAGACAAACGGCAATCGGTCCCCGTCTTTGGGGTGCTATTTTAACCCACATGTGGGCATTGTGTGTGCTTATGGCGGGAGCAGATTTACATGGCGCGGAATGTCATCTTACCAGCATGGGCAAAAAGCGGGGGAGGGAAAATCGAAAGGAGTGGGGGATAGGGTTCGAAAGCGATGCTAAAACGCATGATATTTTATGAGTATACGAGGGTATTAATTGATGTGACATTTTGTTAAGTCTGTGGGCTCATGTCCGGGATATTACGACTCGACGCAGTTCGGTTGTTGAGAGATAGGCTTGTGGTGTTGATAGTCCCGGGTTCGATTCCCAGTGCATGTTCTCATTTTTTTCGATACTGGTTCCGAATCGGGGTACTGGTGACAATAATCGAAAACTATAAAAAATGGAATCCGTACATATCAAAATCTTGACGTTGGAAATACAAATGTTGTCTTAACAAAAAATAATAACAATTGCAACTTGGTATTAGTAATTCATTTTAATTAAGAGTCACAGAACGGTAAATAAATAAATAGATTAGAAGGATTTAAAAACATTTAAGCCTTCTTGTTTCTTTTTAACCTATGCTTGCTGTCATTTTAATGATGGTTTATTTTGGTTGAAATCTAAACAAAATAGGCGTTTGCTGAACAAATTTTTTTATCAAATGGCTGCATTTGCAACGACTATTTCTGGAATTCTAATTTCGAGATTTCAATTTTAAATAAGCCCTGTATAAAAAGCTCTGTGTAGCTATCAATAGACCGATGGTCATTTTTTTTCGAAGATCTTTGGTAAGTGGGGGCGTTGTGAATTTTATATTTTTAGTTGGATCACTTCGTGCTCGGAATGTTCATTTTTCGAGCGAGTTTCCCGGCGATGAATCAAGTTCCGAAGGTTTCGCTCATGTGTGGGGCAATACTGAGCAATTTCGCTTTGGAATTTCAAAGCCTGTACGTTGGGCCATTGTATACATGTTGTCTGCGCCAGCTTCGGCATTCATTAGCACACGAGTGCGTCGTATAAAGCCACGCAACAGTTCGTAGAGTCGTCACAATAAAGACGGCCATTTTTTTTTTGCACCATCATCACCTGCTCATCAGGAGTGCATTTAAAATAACAATAAGCAAATCCAGGACAGTCTGGATGTAATCGACGAACATGAGCTGGCGAAGCTCTAAGCATAAAGCGTAAAAATAGAATAGACCTTCACGAAGTATACAGTGCGTCGTCATGTGAACGAGAAAAAAAACCCCACCTTACGTCACCACTCGAACATTTTTAAATTTTTGTAACTTACATACTCCATATACGTATTTCCAGCCATTTCAGACTTTCATCAGTGGATTTATGTGGTTATAGCCAGGATTCTTTGTCTGAGAGCTAACGTTCTCAAACTAAGGTCCTGTCGACATCGTACGAGTTCCGGAAATGAAATTTGAGCCAGAGGCTGGGTGATGGTGTCGAAAATTATCGATAGCAGACGACATAACCTTGACCATCGCCCATCCCTGGATGACCTAAAAACAAATGCAGCGTGGTAAACGAGAAACTAGGGCTAAATTCCAAAACACACCCCGACACAATAAGCCTAATTCACGGATGATGTTAAGGCCCATGCTTGTGGTCATTCGTGGTAGGTAAATGTACATTTTGTGTTTCTAATGGCGCCCAACAACGTGGTGACAGAGGCGACGAGGGGGCGGCCGTCATCTCATCTCAGCTCAACTCTTTTCTGGGTCCCATCGAGCATCACGTGGTCACCATTCAGTGCATCTTGATTTGGGAGAAACCCCTGGCCAGCTGTCTCACCCTCGTCCTTTTCAACATTCTTTTTTGGTAAGCCCTAAATTTAAGTCTCCAAAGACAGTGTCTTACTTTGAATGCGCTTCGAAATGAGGGTGCGTTGAAACTACAGACTCCTTATTTTTCTACGGCATTGTGTTGGGTGGTGCAAGAGCCAAGCTAATGCCTGCGACCCTCTAGCGGCGAGATTAGAATGGTTAACGCGCCCCATTTCGAAGCTTATATACGCTGAGGCGTTTCAAACAAACAAAATGGAAAGTGGGGAGGGGGGGAGGAATTTTGGTACTGTTGGTGGTCAGTGAGCGGCCGTTCATTTTTGTTGTTCTACTTGTATGACGCCACTGACATGCAATATGTGACCTTGACTACGGTCATAACCAGATTTCATGACTACTAATTGAACAAAAGGCGTCAGCAACAGCTTTCTGAGTTGTCGTCAATTTGACCTCACTCTCTGCAGTGACTATCGAGTCTCACCTTTGTTAACCTGCATACTTTAAATACATGTACTCTTTGTGGTCAAAATATGCTTTTTTGTCAGTTAATCATTATAATTTTATGGATGCTAAATTTAACAAGCTTATCGAGTTGATTAGCATTCGAATGAAAGTGAATTGGCATTTCCCAGAGATAGTCGTAGCTTGCGATTACTGAAGAGGTTGATTGAACGAAACACATATTTGGTTGGTTTAGATTCAAAGGAGTCGGTACTGCACAATACAACAAAGAAACCTTTTGATATATTTAATAAGAGTGCGTGAAGCGAAGTCAGTCGATTATTAGTTTGCCCCCTTTATTCTGGACAAAAGGGGTTTGGCAATATTGCGATGTTAACAAGTTGTTAATCAGCTGTTGATTGACTTAACCCGGGCTCGTCTTGTGACGATGTTTCTCGATTCGCTGGTTATGGTGACAATGAGACATTCGACTAAAATTGGACGTTTCCCAGAGTTAGGGAGCCAGTGTTAAAACCGATCGGACCCTATGTTCAGCCCTCTTGTGTGCCAATTCCTCAATTAAAAACACCAGTGCCCGTTCTACACAGGCAACACAGCTGAAGAATCGAATGCAACTATGTCGATTCGATATCATGAAACACTTGTTTGTGTTGACACTTGTCGGGTGATCCGGTTTCGCTAACAAGGTCACGAATGATTATTAACATACATATGCGTGAAAATGGCTTTTTTGATGGCTCTGTAACGCGGGAATAATATTAATTCGCCTAGCTCAGTGGGTAATGACAACAGACTACTGAGCGGGGTGGTCCTGGGTTCGGTTCCCGACGCAGGCTCTCGTTTATTCGCCCCATGGAGGGGAATTGTAAATTTAGTTGTTTCTTTGCAGTAAATATACTATTGCTGGTAAAATAGGACATCTTCGTCACTAACTGGTCATTTATACACGTCATAAATCCCTCCGGGACTGCTTGCGGGGTACACATTGTTAGATCAATTATATGAAGGGTCTTTAAAGTTCAGACGTTGCATATGAAGATCGGGTATAAGAGTAGATATTAAAAACATGTTTGCATATTCTCGGTTAGAATACTAATCTGGCGCTGAACCCCCTACAGGCATTTTAACTCTCCCATTACGTGCGAAGAAATCGTCCCGTTGACACTTGCCATTCAATTATAGTCCAGTGCCCAAGCCAGTCAGCGCCTGATGGGCGGTCATAGTGACACAGCAGTAATCGGCTCAATGGAGGCCCGTATGGGTCGTTTGCACGGGTATA
>JAUJYS010002146.1:0-15455 GCA_033995665.1 Melogona broelemanni
ATTTGGATATTTATTATTGTAACGATAAACAATTGCTGTTGCACATGTATACTAAACATGAAATCACGGATTAATTATATCCCGGGTTTAATCCTGTGGTTAAGGGAACCGTTTAAAATTAGATTTTTGACTTTACTGACGCAATATGTTTAATAATTATTTAATCAGTAAACGGAGAACCAGATCACTTTTGACTGTTCCACAGTTATCGAAACAAGGTTTTTATTTAATTTCACTAGATAAGGCGAATTACGGTCTCTCTAGATGCTATTTTGTACGAAAGGCGTGTTCGTTTTCACCAATAGATTTGTTTAGATATGATGACCATTCATAAAAAAATATTCGCCAAGCTATGATAATTCGTTAGTCGCAAAATTTTCTTTCAGCTGTATATTGCTGCGTTTATCATCCGAGCATACAATTCAAGATAAGCAATGGTAATGAAATATATATAACATGAAAAGGTCTCACCAATATATAGCGGAGATTAAGGTTGCCACTGTCGTCACCAGGTATGGTTTGCTGCAATTATCCAATGGTTATAGCCTGGTGTCCGGCGATCAATTGCTCGAGATGGTGTACAATCACAAATCCAACTAATCCAATAGGCGATAACTCATATGCACCATGATGTAAAAATTCTCAGTACTTTTTGTTGGCGAGGGGTGTGTTTAATACACGGTTGAAATACAATGCTGATACCGTTTTTAACTATGATGATGGGCACCTTATACGACGGTGGTTGACACTTTGTCGATACGACAACTAATTTGTGTAGCAAACACTATCCTTTAATCTATACGAAATTACAATACCGAATAATATAGTATGGCACTTTAGTTGTTATTCACTTAAGTAAGTAGTCACTATCGTCAGTACACGGATTGGAAATTATATAATATGCAAATCACCCGGTTGTGTCCCTGTGGCGTTTGGTTATATCTACGATACTGGTTGCCGAAGGTACATGGTACATGGTTGTAATAATGTAAGCTCATATAATATCGTCTTGCGGCAATATTCCACGTTCTTTCCTTCCTATAAAAAGAAAATCCATTCCTCCTCTATCCCGCTCATTTCCTTGTCCATCTCTCTCGCCGAATATCCTAAACTTCCGATTAGAGATTCGAGAAAGTTCGAGAAGGGTCAACTTGACGGAAACGACGCGTGCGGGCTAATTTATGCCGCTCCTGAGAACCAATCAAAAACTGTGTTCGGGAAAAAGTGTGGAGCGTGTGCCAGCAATTAGGGAGCGACAAATCACTCTTACGCTAATCGCCGAAAAAGCTGGTCGTCTCGTTGGCTGTCCGCTGGACAGCAGTATTGTTGCTGTACTTGCTGTTTCTCCGATACAAAAAAGTTCACGCGAGTTTAACTTTTCCACGGATAAAAAAAACGCCAAGTCGGGCAAGAACTAAATTAAATAATCGGTATCTGCTATTCTACGACTAACGGACAATTTGTTCCTGTCGGAATTTTTCCGAACCTGTGTTGGAATTCGTCGATGCAGTTGGATTATCGACTTCACGTCTGAAAATGTGTGTTCCACACGTTTTCATCGCCGTCGCCATGAGAAGTTCGGACGAGGGGTTCGAATCGCCGATCGTCGGGTCGACTGCTGACAACACACCCTTCAACTGCGCCGTGAGTTGCTGGGGTTTGATCACCCTCACCAACTAAGTGGTAACGTTCTGGTGGTCAAGTGAAACTTGACAAAACTGCAGTGAAAGCATTACCGCGTGGCCATTTTTTTATTTTTTGCGTGAACAAAAACTCTTGAGCTCTATCGATATTTTTGTGTTTGCTAAAAGAAAAAGGAACAATATAGAAATCCGAACTTTCGAATCCGAAGTAACATTGTCATCGATAAACTCAAATAAGTTTGTACTGATCTGAAAATATCTGAATCAATTCTTTTGTCAATATTAATAAATAGAAGTTCATTTGTTAAGAAATTTGCCTTTCTCCCAATTCTCTTTCCTTGAATATTGTTGCTAGCACTGTACTTATGGGCACCCGTCCAGGGCGTGATTTATCTTTATTCAGAGACGTCACAATAATCCCAGAAAATCCTATTCGTGAAATTGGGTTCGCTCAACTTCTTAATTCACGACGGCGAGTGTACAGCAAAGAAACTTATGTATCGTTTAAACGGCGAAAGATGGAGGTGCGGGCAAGTGAGAAAAGCGACGATGATCAATATTGTCTCAAGCGACGAATCGGACGGGTAATCCGCCACGGATCCCAAATTCTACTTGGGTTTGCTTTTGGTATATCCACAGTGATTGAGTGATTTTTTATCCAAATAAGACTTGATTTTTGACAGCTAACTCAAAGTTCAGAAGTATGGCGAAAATATCCAACTTGAAGTTGCGAAAACAATTTGACTGGTTCTTTGCTATCAGAATTCTGTTGCACAATCTCACCTTTCAGCTTTCAACTCGTTTAGAGGAATAGCCAGACCGGTATATAGGAGATGTGCGTTTAAAAAACTGAAAATGAACAAAGACCACGATTTTCATGTGAGGTATGTTTTTATATGAGAATGGCCTGCGCGAGCTGGTCGTCACAGGCTTGCTCGTGAATTTAATTTACACCCATCCTGTATATTCAAAGGTACAAACTTATTGCTTGGTGTAATTTTGTATCCTCGAATCCACAGGGTGCATGTAGAAGGAAAAATGGGTTAAGTGCATCAACCAGCAAATCGCAGGCATTCTCGCCTCACTAGTCCAGCTTTTATTTTCTGGTTAGCCGCTTGCAATCTGCTGCTAAATCATTATTGAAATATTCTTCAGTTAGCTGATCGCATTCTCCATCTGTCCCTCTGATCTAATTTGTTGGTAGGGAGCGATCTGCATGTGACATATGGCTGGTCGCTAGCACGGGTGGGGTGGGTGGAAAAGAAAAAGGAACCCGCTTCGTAATGTGGTCGCCCCTAATACGGGATAGATCCTACGCAGGCGAGCCACTATCGAGCGTGCTTGAGGGATGGGGGAGGGAGAAACCGTCCCGCCGGTCACCGACAGCGATGCAGCTATGCTCGCAGCAAAGCCGCTCTTTTACAACTCGCGTAAGTGCCTTTACGTTGGAGGCCAGAATCATTGAAAGTGGGGTTTACGCTCTGAAGACCTAAACGGAAACTTCATAGACAGGTTTACGCTGTCTATGATGACGTTATGGACAAAATTTTAGGCATAAATATGCACAAATAAATGTCCATAACGTCAGAACCCCCCTTCTACAGATGGGTGGTCCCCACCCACACAAGCCTGTCAATCCCACCTCTTGTTGATATATGCTTTATGACAACATTGCGAAATTCTGCTGCGGGGAATATGCGGAAGAGAGTACGTAAAGCAGCAGCAGGTGACAGGTATATATAATGGGTATAATGGGCGGCCCCACCCACATTGTAATGAACAAATATCTGCATTTGTACCAAGAGACTGTCTACTGTAGCTTACATACAGAATTACCTAACAGGACAAACTTACTCACTCAACCAAAGGCAGCAAGTGGAACAATAAAAAAATAAAATAAAATAAACAATATAAGGTAAATATAATGGCACATAATGTGGTAGTTGGAAGTAGATAAACGATATATTGTAAAGATAGGGAACAATCAATAGCTGTGTCTCGACTTACGTGTACATATATGATGTTAAGGAGCGTTAAGGATGCCTAAAATTTGTAATTAATCAAGGGAATCGCCGCCAGTATCCAAAATATCGCTGGTGCCCTCTCCTCCAGGAGGGAAATAATAACCACCTGCGGCATTATCGAAGTCGTGCAGCGAGGGCCAATCCACCATCGCGTCACCATCCAGGAATGATTCTTCGGGATAATTGGCCATGGATACTTCCGGCCGTAGAATTGAGGTGACCGAAATAATATTATCGTGATCATCTGACATTAATTCTCGGGTGGTGACGGCAACCTGAATTGATTTTCCTGTACTCATATCGCACACCAGGTGAGACGGCGCAATTGGACTCAACGGAACAACACCTTCTTGATCGTAAATCACCGTGCTGGTACTTGGAAGGGACACAATGCCTCCCGCCGGGAGCACAGGATTGGGTGACGTCCCAGTTTCTTCTTTCAAAACCGGTTCATGGTTCTCCAGGCGGCTGGTCGTTGGGTATGGTGCGGACGGAACGGGTTGGGTGGGATTAGGAGATAGAATGACAACATCAGGGGAGCTGGGTGGTGGCAGAGGTGACGGGGGCATGTCTACCGTGGAAACCTGAATGTCGGGTGGCAAAACTGCTGCTATATGCGCCAAGGCCGACTTCTCTCCCTCCCTGGCCAAGTGTCTCCCAATGGCCATCAATTGCTCTCCCCTAACCGTAATTCCTTCGGATGATGACACCGCCGGGGACATCTCAATTTGACGGCTGATTGACACTGTGGTTGGGCGTGTCATAGTACGTGTCTGCTTGGTTTTTTGCACAAATGGTGTGTTGTTGTCAAGATCCGCCATTGGTCGTTTAAATATTTTACATCCACTTAATGTCACTCGCAGTGGTGGGTGAGTGTGAGAGGGCGGCGTCACGAGAGTAGGGTTGGCAAAATTTGCTTTTCGGCTCCCCGCCACTGGGGTTGGCCATCCCTGCACCGCAGCGCTCCTACCAGGCATAGGGTTGCCACTGTTGGTTGGCTCTGCCGCAAATGATGCGGGGGACCTGGATGTCGGCGTTGACATTGATGTGGGTGGACTGGGTGTAGCAGTGTTGACTGGGGGTTGGAACACAGGTTGTGTTGTGGGTGGTGTGGATACTGGAATAACGACCTGTGGCACCACAATATGAACCCGCTGGAAGGGTTCGGGATGTCCGTGTGAATCAACGAACATCACCAACACCGGATCTTGACAGTAAAGTGCACCCGACACCTCTGGCACTGTTGTAGTACATGTTGCGGAATGCCAATGTCATTCGATGGCAACTCCGGTATAGGGTTCGATTGCTGCTCCCCATCTGCGTGAGGGGCCGCCTGCTCCTCGGGCAGGTTACATACATAGCACAGACATCCACCTGGAAGATCTGGTATATGCACATTTCGTGCCTCGAGCCTCATGGATATTCGCGTTGACCGTGTTTGCTGGGAAGCGGCTGGGCGACCCTCCGCTGAGGTGCTGCCAGACTTGGTTGCAGACTGTGGTGGCGCCCCCGTACGTGGCTGACTGGTGGATGATTTTGGCGCCAGAACTCGCTGGCCCCGTCGTGGGGTATTAGACCGCTGGCCCCACATTGTTTCGGGACTGACTTCGATATTTTCGCTCTCAAATTTGTCTTCTTCTGCTCGTGGTCGATTTCCAGACTCAATTGAAAATAACGAGAAGTCAGGCGATGGTATAAACGCTGACTCTGGGTTCGAATTTTCGTGTGATGGCATTACCATTAGTTCACCATTCATTGGCTGATTTACCCCACGGTTGCTGAATTTTGACGATGTATGAACCAATGGAGCCATTGTTTTAATACATTCCCTTTTAAATTCCCGGGCATTTAGGGTTAAAGGTTTATTTTGCCCTGCTGTATATGTTGGTGAAGGGGTATTTACTTTTTCAGCTTGCATTCTCGGGAATTGTGGCAAACTTTTTTCGTGGCCACCCCCACCTATATCCATAGCCTTAGTATTGGGTGCACCAAAAAAACAGATTTATGGTCTTCCAAACATGTCCGAGTCTCCATTTTGTTTGACATTGCTAGCGTGCGGGGTCTGATTGTTTTGTTAGCCATCTCTATTTTTTTGGTCTGGGTTTTTATGGCTTTGTCCACGCCTAACACTACATCTGGTACCACTAAACTTGTGTGTGGCGGGCCCGAGTTTGTTAGGGCAGTCGAACTACTGCTCAGCATGCGGTCCGTAGGGTTTTGCCCCCTAATCACCTCGTTCTCCCGACCGCGGCGAAACGCATCGCCCGGGTTTAGTTGCGTGCCACTCCCGGTGACGTAACTTTCCCTTTCTTGGCGCAGTTGTGGATGTTCATCCAACAGCATTTTGACGGGGGTACATGCTGGGCAAGGTAACCCGGTACGAATTTTTCCCGTGGCCTTGGCTGTCTGGGGTACTTCGCCCGATTGAGGGGCTGGTGTGCGAGTCATAAAATGCATTGAGTGTTCCAAGTGTTCCGCATTCTGTTTTTTTTTTTACAACAACTCGCAGCGGAGGACTTAACATGCGAAGCATCTATTGGTTTTGTTAATTCTCCGGATTTTATAGGGGGTGGTGGGGCTAATTTGCCTAAATGATAGTCGATATTTATTGTGTCATTTTGCCTAATAGTTTTGTCGACGGGGATGTCTGGTGGTGCTTGCGTGTGTAAAGATTCCATTTTTTTGTCGTCGGTATCCGCAGGCATTGAATATTTATTTGTTTTTGTTTTAAAGATGCGGAATTTAGGCGGAGGTAATTTTTCCTTTATGTTCTGCTGTGCATTTGGGTCGGTGTTACTGTTCGTGGTCACTGGGGTCTTACTTAAATTATTGTAGTATTCAAAATATTGTCTACCTAAGCGTGATGTTTCGGAAAACGATAAATGAATATTTTCGTCTGAGCTTATGTCATCTGAACCATCCTGACCAAAATTATTCCAAATATTTGATTTTGCACTGCAGTTAGCGTTTTTACCATATTTAAGATCCACCAAGTCTTTTTTATTCTCAAGAGCCTCACTAATCACTTCTTTTATTTCCTGATTAGTTGCGAGCTTGATTTGTTGGTATTCTTGTAGTTCTGGGTCCGCGGGATTATTTTCACTCAATCATTGCTTGATATTTTTATACAGGTTTGATTCAAAAAATCCCATTCTTGGTAATATATTTCCCTTACTTGTATTGTCGTTTCCGTTTGGAACATTAGAGCGCGAAAATATGCTAGTGTAGGTAACCTTAGCTGGTTGTTCCTCTTGATTGGGGATAGTATAACAAAGAATTGTTTTGTTTAGTTCCTGTCTATCATTATTGGCACTTTGATCAAGAACATCTGTCAGATTATTACTAGCTTTAGCTCCTGCGCCCCTCTCCCAGCTGGTGTTGTCAGTGTCTGTGTCATGGTCATTTTAACAGTTTAAATTAGAAAGCAGCGTGCTACTGTCACCTTTTAATTCTAAATTTAATTGTAATGCATCATCCTGGAGTTGTCGTGCTCGCGAATCACACATTTCTTGTGCATGTCGATCAAATGTTGGTGTGTCAGTCTGGTCCAAATTAATTTGGCTTGTCCCAATTGATTCTGGAAATTGATTCACCAATTCTTCTAAACATTCAAGTGGTGTTTTAGTGGTTTTAGTGATTGACATCATATAGAGCGCCACTTTAGGGTTAAAAGGAACATTTTCAGAATAGTTCTTCTCCTCCCTGCACTTTTCTCCTACGGGCATGCTTGTTAAATTAGTGTTCATATTCACGTTCTCCTCTAAATTCAGCCCTGCCTCTGTGTGATATCTTGGTATATCAGACTCAAACATGTCAAATAAAATATGTCCATATTCGTCAACAAGCACCAAATCATTCCAAGTGGCAGGAGCTGGTCCTTGTGATGGTAATTGCGCATTCATGATTGTTTTAATTCGAGGGGCATACACCGACATTATTTGCATAGGTGGTGCTTGATATTTTGGTTTAGCACCTTGAGCGATCGGGTGGGAATGATCTGGAGGGCCATATTTTGTGGTTTTTAATTGGTTCTCTCGTTTGTGGTCCTCTGGTGATTCCACCAACTTTATTTTTATTAAATTCAAACTTTGGTCAGTGGGGCGCTCATATATATTAACCGCATTGGTATTTGGTGGTATTTCCTGTATGTCCTCCTCACCAGTATAATCATTGCTGTCATCCTCAGTATTACAACCGCTATTACTGGAGTGGTAAATAAAATCAGACAAATCAGAATAGTCCGAATTCACTTCAAATTTCATAACCATGCGTTTTTTTTGTAAAGTTTTCCTTTTCTTTCCTGGTTGTTGTCTTAGATCACCTCGACTAGGTTTTGAAGTAGAGGGCATCGCATGTGCCTGCACATCATTGTTTTGATTACTGGGTCCAGCCACTGCCGTATCAATTAGTTTGGGTTCATTTTCCTGAGCTGCCTGAGTCGATTGAGATTGGACATCATCATCTTCTTCAGGAGGAGGAAGATTTTGCTGTCATTGTAGTGTTTGTCTTGGTAGTTTCATAATAATTTTTTAACCAATCCTGTTCTCTTAATGTGGCATTCCGTAAAACACCCCTCTTTAATTTTTCTACATGCACCACAATGGGATCATTCCTTTGTCCTTCATGAAATATCATGGGTTCCAGTAAATAGTTAACTTTAGATGTTTTCTCCAAGACAACATATGGACACCTGAATCAGTTCCGGAATTTTTTTGTGGTACCTGGTTTCTGGATGTTTGTTTTAACGAATACCAGAGTGCCGCTCTCGAATTCCGGGCAATTTATTTTTCGGTGTTGTTTCTCGTAATCTTGTTTTTTTCTAACCCTATCCTGCGCTTGTAATTGTCGAAGAGCTCGCTCTTCCTTGGTCTCGCTAGGTGGATCCAGATATTGTGTTGCTAACATCCTATCAATTGGCCTTGCTGGTTGTCTGCCATATTCCATATAATATGGGATTTCTCGCGCACTATCTTGGATAGCTGCATTACAGCTAAATGTAGCTTCTGCGAGATAAGTGTCCCAATCATTTTGATTTGAATTGACATGATTAATTTTTCAGCTAACGTTTTGTTAAAATGTTCTGTCAGGCCATTTGCCTGGGGATGTGCTGGGGTTGTAAGGTTGTGTTTTACCCCTTTTCTAGCCAAAAATCCATCAACTAACAAGCTGGTAAAATTGGTCCCCGGTCAGATATAATCGTATCTGCCACGCCATACCTGTGAATGTACTCGTTCAAATATTGTTTTGTATCCAGCACATCTGCGGATGGAATTGCTTTTGTATCTGCATATCTCGTAGCATAGTCAGTGATAACCATAATGTATTGATTGCCATTTTCTGTTTGTTTTAGGGGACCCAGCAGGTCTGTTCCCACCTTAAAAAAAGGTACAATTGGCAATTCAATTGGTATTAGTGGTGGCTTTGGTAGTGGCGCCGAAACTTTTTTAATTGCACACTGCTTACAACTAAATACATAGTTTCTAACACCATTCTTCATTCGTGGCCACCAGAAATGTTCTGACACGATATTCCACGTCTTCAGAACTCCACCATGTCCAGCTGTGGGGTCATCGTGTGCTTCTCACATGACCTATTTACGCAAGGCAGTGGGCACAACTAATCGAGCGCATTTTCGATTAGCCGGATTCGCTTTTAGAAACAAACAATCATTCAAGAATTCATATTCTAAAGTACCCATCGGGTTAGTTTTCACTTGCTGTCTGATCACCTCAATGTTGTCCTCCCTCTCTTGTTCTTCGATAAATTGTTCAACAGAAATCAGAGAGCATATTGGCTTTATTTTCACAGGTGTAGGTGTTGCAAATGCCCTGGACAAAGCATCGGCATCCTTATTCAGGATACCAGGTTTGTGTTGAACGACATAATGGTAATTTTGAAGTGTTAACTTCCAATGAGCTAATCTGTTGTGAGGGTCGGGCAAGGAATTCATCCATTTAAGGGCCTGATGGTCAGTTATAACTGAAGAACTGTCCATATAGGTATGGCCTCAGGGTTTTTACCACCCAGACCACTGCAAGGCATTCCTTTTCCTCTAAACTATAGCGTGATTCAGCACCAATTAATGCGCGACTTAAATACATAACTGGCTGTTCGCCCTTTGATGTGAGTTGGACGAAGACTGCACCTAACCCAACATCACTGGTGTCAGTATGTATAATTATAGGAAGATCAGGATCGAAATGATGTCATAGAGGAGGGGTGATTAGTGCCTTTTTGAGTGTCTGGAAACTGATTTCAGCAGCATCGTCCCAAATAAAAGGCTGTAGTTGACTTGTCAAGATCCTCATTCCCTTAGCCTTATTTGAAAATTCTGGGACAAATCTCCTATAATAACCTGCTAAACCCAGGAATCCTCTAACCTGTTTTCTGTTAGTAGGTGTAGGATAGTGGTTAATTTCGTCTATCTTGTCTTGGTTTGGTTTAATACCGTGCGTGTTTATGGTAAAACCTAATACAGGTAATTCATTGAGTGCGAAGTGGAATTTTGTTGGTTTCAATTTCAACTTCACCTGCCTCAGCTTGTCAAACACCATTCTTAATCTAGAAAGATGATCATCAAAGTTTTCAGAAAAAATCACGACGTCATCCAGGTAGACCAGACAAACGGTCAACTTGAGTCCGCCCAACACCGCGTCAATCATTCTCTGGAAGATGGAAGCCGCGTTGGACAGGCCAAACGGCATACGTTTAAACTCATAATGACCGTCTAAGGTGGAGAAAGCCATCAGTGGCTGAGCGTCAGCAGCTACTGGGAGCTGCCAAAAGCCACTCCTCAGGTCCACTGATGAGAAATATTGTGCACCCGCCAACCGCGCGATTGAGTCGTCAATACGCGGAAGAGGATATATTTCCGGTTTAGTCTTGCTGTTCAGTCTCCGGTATTTTATACACATACGGAGTGACCCGTCTTTTCTTAGCAAGCACCACTGGCGCTGCCCAGGGGCTCAAGGAGTTAGTTATCACTCCAGCTGCCTTTATTTCCTCTATCTGGTCTTTCTTATACTTTCTTTCACTCCAAGCCATAGGATAGGCCCTCTGACGTGATGGTATGGGATCATGTAAATGAATATCGTGCTCCATTTCAGAAAATTGGCCCAAGTCCATTTCTGATTTTGAAAAGATATCTCGGTATTCATACAGCAGTGTCTCCAGCTCTTTTTGTTGTTCATGTTGCAAATCCTTATTACAATTAACCGAATTAATTGGAAATAACGGATCCTGTTCATCATCGGTCATATCCCCCTGTTGGCTTGAGCTCATTTGTATATTATTAACCGCTGTTGTCGGTATGTCTATTGGTGTTAACCGCCCGACTTGTGTTCCTGCTCTGACGTGTACTGGATTTGCAGTGAGGTTAGATAGCAAAACATTTCCTTGGTTGTTAACTATCGACAATATACTATTACCTATTGTGATACCTTCCTGTAATAATAGGTTCTGTTTCATCTCACAAATATATAATTGGTCCGGGATTATCCCAGACTGTATTATCACTTGTGCATAACTAAATGGTGGTATTGTCATTTGTTCCACCAGATGGACAATATAATTATTGTGTTTAGCCGGTACTTCAATAAGATGAACGTTTGAAATATTTATATTGTTCATATACACCATCGTTGGTTGTTCAGATGACAAAAGTGTTGTACCATTAATTAGCTGTATTTTGACATCTCCTAAGGACAACCAATTGAGACCTATTACCAATGAGGTGCTCAATTCATGCACAACAAGGATCTGTTTCATGGCTAAGGCCACCACACTGTATGACAGCTCGTGTCCACCCGATACAGCTCATAACCATTGTGCCATCGGCCAAGCATATATCAGTTTTTGATTTGAGACCAATTTTTAGAGCTGCCTTATTCATTAAATCCATGGTCATCACGCAATGTGACACGCCTGATCAATCAATGCATCGCATTTTATGTCATTTATTGTAGCTCGCAAAGTTGTTTGCGCAGTTGGGGAATTAATGTTGGAACGAAATGAGGCGGCAACAGTACCCAGCTGTGCCGCCACTATTAGTTTCCCTGGTTGTCAGATTGTTGGGAGGGTGTGGCGCTGACGGTGGCTGTGCTCTCAGTTTCCTTGTTCGAGGTCACTTCAAGCAAATTAATTGCTGCTCTAGCCAGTTGCTCGATATCCTCCTCATTTGGGCTATCTTCGTTTGATGGAAGTTCCTCAATCTCTGACATTTCTGGCATTAAGAAAACCTTTTGACTTGGGTCCAGATTCCCTGCCATTGTCATCGTAATATTGGTCACACGTGGTCGCGGTGGTTTTTTGCACTGGTTTCTTAAGTGACCCGGTTCACCACAATTGTAGCACGTTGGCTGATATTTCTTGTTTTGCTGCTGAGGGACATTCTCTGGACTCGTATTTGTTGGTGGTGGTGCATTTGTGTTTGGTCTTGGTGTGAATGATGACCCCTGTCCTTCTCGTTTAACATTGGCTGCATAAGGTGGTTTTGAATATGTACCTTGGTTTGAGTTTGGTGGGCCTCTTTGGTAATTAACTTGAATTGGGAGCTTGGAAGGTGTGCTGGCCACCTTTTGAGCTCGTTTTGCTGCATAATATTGTTGTTTATTAATTAATCGATGAGCATGTCTCACTATGGCAGCATGCACACTCTCGAAGTCACCGTACGTTTGTGCAGTGACTTCATGTGCCAACTCAGGATCAATTCCTGCGAGTATGACGGAGGTTTTCTCCGCGTCATGAACATCTCTATCGAGCCGATTGGCAATATCCAACATCTCGCGTACAGAAGAGTCGGCGTCTTCTGCAGGGTGGTTCTGCCGGCGAGTCCGCCACTCGGACTCATACCTCTGATTTTTCCCCTGAGGTGGGGGGCCAAATCGTTTGTTAACTGCATCCTTAAATTCTTCCCAGGTAATATCTGGCTGCGAATGAATGAATTTGTCGACCCATCTGGCTGCCGAATCTCCCGTGGTGTACAGCGCGCACACCAAACTTTGGCGATCTGTCCATTTGTTATCATAGGCAGCACTTTCGATACGATGTATCCATGGTACTGCACCATTGGGAGACTTTCCCGTGAATGTAGGAATTTTTATATTTCTTGGGGACTCATACATAGGTCTTGGTGTTTGGAATCCACCATGGCATGGACTTTGCCAGGTATTGTCGCGTTCGCGGGTGGGCACTGCATCTTCAGGGTCCCCTCCCGTTGCTCCCATCAATTATCCCCTATTTATATCCAAGTCCTGATTTAAATTGTGTTCATAATGCCGGGGCTGTTCCCTGTCCAATACCCTGGGCACGATTGGAACATACACTCCACCTGGGGTCGTTGGATTTACAGTTTCGACACCAGTGTCATCACTAACAGTGATAATTGACCTTTGGTGCTGTGTTAACAGTGACGTCCTTACTGGTTGTGGTAGGGGTGGTCTATTCGGCGCTGCTGGTATCATATTGTGAATTGAATTAGCAGAAAATACCACTGGGGTGGAGGTCACTGGAATAGTTCGCATCCTAACTGGAACTGTGTGTTGAAATAGTGGTGGTGGTGGTGGTGGTCCTGGTGGAGGAGGTTGCACTCTTCCCCTTGGGCTCACCTGATTCTGAAATCTTTGGACACGGTCCAACAGACTTGACTGAGCATCTTGAACCACCGGTATAGGTGTGGTGTCGGCGATCACCACTTTGTTTGCTGGAGCTGCTCCTACACTAGGTAGGGCTCTCCTGACTGCGCCTTCAATTGCCCCTTCTAGATGCTTCATCAAATCCACCATAAATTCTGGCGTGAATTGATGTGGGCTACCCTGTGGTCGATTACTACCTGTCGGTAGTGAAGGTGGCGATTGCGCAGGGGCAGTTGCCACCCCTGACAATGGTATGTGTTGCGAGGGTTGGTTCTCAGGCCAATCAAAGGCAGATGTCCCCCATTTGAATTCCCGTTGTCGGACATTGTCCCACCTGAAGCGAATAATTCAGTTGAACCCTCTAATCCTTCACCCGCTCTCTCGTCCTCCTCAGAGGTTGATGTGAGTGCAGGAAATTTCTGAGCTTTCCTTAACCCTTTTGTCTTTGACATTTTTGTAAAAAGAGTAGTTAAGTGTAGTATTGATTAGTCGCAAAAATTACTTGCTGAAAACCGTGACTCGTAGGGTCAACGGAAGAATTATCGCCTACGAAATGGGCAAGTAAAACCAATTCGCAATTCCCTATGCAATGGCTGGTATTTTTGTATTTCCCTAAAGCCTTTCTGTCCAATTCTAAGCCTGCCTGCCTGTCTAATTCTAAACCTGCCTGCCTGTCCAATTCTGTACCTGCCTGCCTGTCCAATTCTAACAAAAATGGAGCGTGCAAATAAAATTAGTAATTATCTGGGGAAAAAATCTCCTTTAGTCTTCAGCCAAAGAACGTAGCAACTCTCCCCCCGGGGCTAACGTCTCTCACCCCACAAGATTGAGTCTCTGGCACTTAAATTGCACGAGAAAGTTCAAAGTTTCGTTGTTGCAAGTATATAATGTAAAATCACACGTGCAATAAAAAAAAATTGTTTTTCAAACTGTTCCGTGTGGGTGTATAGCACCGATGGAGCGAGTGTCCTCCGCTGCACTTTGTTAGTTATTCCTTGAATGGCACAATAATTCTGCAGGGACGACGTTGTCTCATCAGTGTTCAAATCCAATTGTTTGTGTAAGTCAATCGTATGGATCACTTGATTGTCTTTAGTTGGCACAGTTAATGCAATGTTTATTTTCCCGTGCTTTCAACCCAAATGCACAATTTGTTTTTCAACTAATGTTTACACGGTGGCTGGAATGAAAATCATAAAACAGATTAGAAATGGTTAGCTCGCTGTGCTGCCTTACCTATTTGTTTTATAGTTAATTTGTTTTTGAATATGGTTGTATAATTAAATTGTAAAAATTCGAAAATATCGTTCCTCACATACTCAGCATGTAATCTGGCTGGTTGGGAATATTAACAATCGAGATATTTAATTCAAACGCATTGCGTGCGTCCATGAGAAATGTCTCTAATTCGGCGAAATCGATAATTGTGTGATAACTATATATTTCGTCAGTCTGAAAAATGTTGGTGTTTTAATATGCGTGGTAGTTATAAATAGTATGCTAGTTCTTGGTCTAAGGATAAACCGACCAATTGTCGTCATTAGGAATGAAAATATTACAAAATTGAAAACTTGACGATCTGGCAACTATTCAGTCTGTGGGCAATCCTAACGCTTGCGCGGCTATTCTCACGTGACACGGTTGGAACTCGCGCTTTCTGTGAAATAGCCTTATACCGTGTCGATTGTGTAGACCATGCAAAATCATATATACCTCATTAAGGCTCAAAAATGATTCGATCGGATGTATTACACCCGTATTATGCTCGTAGACACTGTAATGGGCGTATTATTCTCAAAAATAAAATTTCTGGACTCAATGTTTACGCATGTATTCCAGTATTATTTTGAAGCGGGAAATTATTATTCATTACCCTTAAGGTGTCAATTTGGAACGACAACAAAAAAAAAATTTAAATCATTTTAAAACACAAAAAAAAAAATTATATCTCGAAATTTTTTTGAAAAAAGTGAATTATTGAAAAATTGAAATGTGGATTGATCAACGCTAAGCAGGTTAATCAACCATGCTCTGCTACCATAGAGTAGAGAACAGGTACAACGCCGATCATATATATTATGTCACGATCAGCTGGGAATACCAGGAGAGCGCGTAGGGATCTCGGGAATTTGTGCGAGTTCCACAAGCTCGACTGT
>JAUJYS010002147.1:0-15454 GCA_033995665.1 Melogona broelemanni
ATTAAAGGGGTACAGAATCGTCTGTTGTGATATATATATATATTTTTAATCACTGTAGTGATAATCACTACAGGATTTATACCCTTCGTGTCGCTATGGCGATATGTGAGGGGCAGGGAAGGGGGAAGGGAAAGGCTTTACACCTAAGCTCTGGACTTCCTAATGTTAGCTCAGGAGTGACACCAGTACCCGGCTCGTCGAATAAACGAGAGCCCTTGCCGGGAATCGAACACGGCACCGTCCGTGCCGCAGTAGGAAACATTACCGATTGGGCTAGCCGGCCGCATATCCACTTCAGTGAATTAAAAAAAAAAAGAAGACGAAAGCTGCGTCCTCTGACGGCTATATGTCCAGACAAGGAAATGACATCTAATCATATGTTTTCTCCGTTCCATTTCAACAGCGCCGTTCGGCTACGTGATTCGGCTGGAGTTCCGCGAGCGCTTCGACGTGGAGCCATCCCACGGCTGCGAGCACGACTACCTGGAGATCCGCGACGGCGCCCACGGCTACGCCAAGCTCATCGGCCAGTTCTGCGGCCACACCTTCCCGCCAGAGGTCACCAGCTCCGACCGCTACCTGTGGACGCGCTTCGTCTCCGATGACACCATCGAGTACGCCGGCTTTCGGGTGGCCTATCGTTACATACTCAACAACGGTAATTTGTGTGGATTGTCTCTCGTGGAACTTCGAGTATCTGTGACCAATGGTGGATAAAATAAAGCAATAGGGTGGTTTGAAAATCGTATTTAATGAGCAAAAAAACAAACAAATGTCTTGCTGCGTCTCTTTTAATACAAGAAATCGCAAGATACACGGTGTAAACATGTACAGTACATTTTGTTGAAAGTTTAAAAATCTCAAGTAATGTGTTCTAGTATTTAAATAAAATTAATTTTAATTAATTAATCAAAATTATAATCTTTCAAAAAATATTGTAAAATAATTTGTTCTGATATTTAAATAACATTATTCTTTTAAAATTTAAATCTGTTGAGTAAAGTAATGTTGGCAAAAATATTTACCGGTAATAGTTTCCGATTTATTATATTTATGTAGACGGGAAAGGACGTTAGTTGTTAATGTTTAATTAAATACGTTTTTTGTACTTGTTTTATGTTTAAAATATCGTATTCGTTTGTAGTTATGGATAAATAATTATTGTGTAGATAGACGTGCTAAAACTTTATAATTAGTTATGATTTTAATTTTCATTTCATGTTTGAAAACATTGAACTACAGTTTTTTGAAAATTTCTCCCAACGCATCCTTAGTAGTAGTTCGCTTTAAACTAATTTATTTTCTCAAGCATAAGGTAATATATGTTTTTAATATATTTTTAGAAAATCTTATTTCAAACTGAGAAATATTGAAATAATTAGTTCAAACCATTAACTCAATTGTCTTCAACATTTTTACTCACTTGATGCAATAAGCACAATCAGTCTATTTGGAGAGCAAAACCTCGTCAGGAATAGTTGCAATATACAGTAGATATTAGTTCTACGGAGGGCTAGGCATAACCAACTTTAATTTAACGGTTATGGATACCCTCAACGATTCTCCATTTTTTTGTGGAGAGAAAAGGATGAGGAATGATTTTATGTTCCCCGAAAGCAACCATCCGCGCAGTGCCTTTTGATTTCGAACTAAATTTTTTTTACTGTCATACCAAACGACGTGTTTAAATCATTCTCCCTCCTTCGCAGGTCTCACGTTCATTTTCTTCTACAATTTCCTTTCCGCGCCATTGCTCGCCAAATGGCGCCCCCAGACTGCGCCAGGAGATTTTTTTTTCGCGTCTCCGTAATCGCCCCACCCACTAAACATTTATCGCATTCCCTGAAACAATGGTGAAATCAACCAGATTTCTCGTCTCATGCTCGCCGAAACCTCGTGAGACCCAAGCCGAACCTGGTACGGGTTCGAACCTACAACTTAAATCCTCAGTCAAGTTATTTTATTCGCTAGACCGAAAATGGAATGGATCCAATTCATTAATTCATTTAAACAGGATGTAAAAGGGAGAGCAAAGCAGCTGCCCTTGAATGTTGTCTCAACTCGCCCGTAGTGCGCAGAAACCACGCGAGCTCAGGTGCGATGCAGAAAAACCTACACTCGGGGTGCAGTGAAAAGCATTACTCCTGCCCCCGAAAGTTGGCTTACGTTGCTCGTAGCGCGGAGAAACTACGCGAGCTCAGGTGCGATGCGGAGAAACGCACAATCCGGGTGTTGTAACGATGGCAAAATAATTGCGGTGTTCACGCTTTGGAGAACGGCACGTCGGTTATATTATTGCTTTCAATGAATTATCGCCCCTTTTTCCTTCACGTTTCATTTTCTAGTGTATTCGCGTTGTTCAATTTCGCGACTGGTGTTGCCTACACATTTCTACGAGTGGAAGGGCGGTGGATTTCCACAGGTATTATACATGGGGTCCCACGGCCTTATTCGAGCATATGCATTTTTTTATCTTTATGCGCTTATAGGCGAAAGTCTATGCCATAACGTCTGATAAGTCGATAGGGGCCACGCCTAGGGCGTTGAAAAGTGCATCGGGATATGATCAAACCATGTCAAGTTGTAATGAAGTCTGGCTCTGCGTTAAGTAAAATAGTCGACGGAGGATTCACTATATTCTTGATATGCAGTTACTATTTAGTACAAAAGAGATGCTATGGTAGTCTTTGAAGTGTGTACGGTGTATAATATATTTTAATTAATTTTATTAATTTTTAATTTTAATTATATTTAATTTTTATTATTTTAGAATAATTATTCGAATTATATTTTCATTAAATTTAAGTTTTGAAAAAATGTATATATATATATATTTAATTTATACTGTTTTAGTCGGCCCCCGTGGCTCAGTGGATAGGGTCACAGTCTACTAAGCAGGTGGCCCCGGGTTCGATTTCCGGCGCAGGCTTTCGTTTATTCGATCCTGTGGTACTGGAATGTGCCCCTCACACATTGGCACAGCGATACGAGGGGTACAATAACCTCCTGTAGTGCTATTCACTACAGTGATCCGGAATAAAAATACTAGTATTTAAAAATATTATTGTGACGAAACCAAGACGACCAGATTTTTCCCCATGAAAAATTCTTTGTCTCATCAAGTGTGGCATCCCTGTTTATGCGCACGCCCGGCTTAAAAATATTAATTTATGGCTAACGTTTACTGCACATGTACCGTGCGCGTCATCGCAGACCCTGTTTACGTCTGGACTAGCTCTCATAAATTCTCCGCCAAGTTGCTCGCAAGTTTTAATTGCCGGGTTCTCTTCACTGCGTTGCCTCATTGAGCAGCATGTTGTCTGCATGTGCGATGACGTTTTAGTGTTTTTTTCTTTTTCTTCTTCTCCTCTGTTTACTATGGTCCATATACGGAGAGCAGCCATTGGACTGCACGCGCAACCGTCGGCTTGGCGTCAAATGAGAAGCTCGGTTTTTGTATAATAAATCAGCCGACGATCGTCTCGAGTTTTATGAAAATTGATGTTGCCGCCATTGTGAGCCGCTTGTGACTTATCTTGGAAAACAATATGGCGTCAGTCAATTTCAAATGCCCTGCACTTTATTTCCAATGTTTACGTCATTGATCGTCATCAAAATATTTAAATTTCGTCCTAATATGTCAGCATAATATTTCAATTTCAGAAATATAGATAGATAGCTATTTTTTTAAATAGCAGTTCTCATATTTTATATTAACAAAATGAGAGCTCTAATTTTTTTTTTTGTCATAACTCTATCACATTTTACATTGTCAACTCTAATGAATATTTATGATTGAGCGCTTAAAATTTTCCATTTGAGCTGTCACAGCTGTAGTCCATGCGTGCTTATCCTCCCTCCTTATATTTTACATTGCCAATTCTATTAAATATTTATAACTATTGTAATCTCTATTTATACATGTATCCACACTGCATTGTTTGTTTTAACAAATATATTTATTTAGACGTTCATCACTCATTCATTCATTCATTTACTCAGGTGTGGCTTAACCTATTCGTGTCTAACGTAATGAACCGAAATCTGGGGGGGGGGTCACAACTAGCTCTGAGTTACACAGTGTCACAGGTGCTTGACGTAACTGGTCTGAGAGTGTTCCAACCGAAAAGCTGTGCAGCTATTTCAGAAGATCACAGGCGTACAGCCCTGGCGGCCTGATCTATGTTCGCGGTGAGCGAAAAAAAACTCTATTACGTTCAATATCTTCTATTTGCTGGCAGCAAACTGTGTTAGTGCTTCGATGGAGCGATCGAAATGCCGTGAACAGACACTGAGCATATGCGCCCGAGAGTTTTCACCCGTGTATCGCTGGCCAGCGTGCGGCCCCGCCGGCGGGGGCAAACGGCCCGCGGCTCCCGTGCGAATGAACCTGATACAGTTATGCTATGAATTTGGAATAATTTTTCCAGCCGAATAAATACTTGGTGACAAATTAGTTTAGAAAGAGCGATTTCGAAAATTAAATGAATGCCACTGTGCCGTGATATTTTTGGTGCTTACGTGCGGCCCGAGCAACACCCAAAGTTGCACAAGTTTAATTTTAAACATCGTTGGCACCCATCGTTTTTTTTAATTAGTTCGGAAAGGTCGATTTCGTAATTTAAATTGACGCCACAATGTCGCGCTATTTGTGCAGCGTGCGTGCGGCCCGCGCAACATCCGAGGTTGCACAAGCCTAATTTTAAACATCGTTAGCACCCATCGTTTTCGTTTCGTCTCCCGGTTTTCCTTCTCGCTCTATCCGCACACGAAATTGATATGCTGAATGGGATTCAGCCCACGGTTTGGGAATCTAAGACTAACACATTCGCACAATGTAACGATCTAAGAACAAAAAAAAATAGGCAAAAGAGAGGTCGTTGGAACAATTCCAATAGCGCATATCCTTTAACCCCAGTGTAGGCATCTTCGCTGATTCCTTCGGTAGACGAACATAAAAATATTGCGAGTCTGGAAAAACCAGTTCTTATTGACAATGCATTCGTTTAATGGACATTTTTATGCCGATAGCGAGGCTAATGGACTGGCGAAAACAAATTATGCTAACCAACCCTGGATTCACATTTAAGATTACCATAGGAATGTAATATATCGTGAACGTATCTTGTTACTGGATTCCTTGCTGCTGTGGTTGTGTGTAGATAACACATTTGGAAGTGCCATTTGGTATAATGGGTAGCGCGACGGATTGCTACATCCGCGATCGCGGGTTCAATTCCCGACCGAGACCTCCGGAATTATTCGGGTGAGAAAAAATCTTAGGTGAATTTTCTTTCGTTGTGGAATTTCTTTGGAATACAATCCATGACGGTACGTTGTCAGGTAGCCATAAAAGATCCTTACCTAGAGATGACGTATAGGCGAAGCAAAATTCGCAGGTCGCCCCCTGGGGGCTTACAGATTGAATTGTTTTTCCTTGCACAGCAGTCTTTAAAATATCACCTTGTATTTTTGTTTCATTAAAAATAAAATTGTATAATCTATGCGCAGGGGGATTTCAACCCGCAATTACAAAGAGCGCAAGATCATCGTAGCGAATTAGCGTTCGTAAATCGTTCGAGCGCAGTACCCGGCGCAGGCTTTCGTTTATTCGATCCTGTGGTACTGGTGTCACCCCTGAGCTTCCATTAGGGAATCCAGAGCTTAGGGGTGGATCCTGCAGCCTGGCTATTCCAGCTGTCAATCCCCTTCCAATCACTTTCCTGCCCCTCACATATATCCATAGAGACACGAGGGTGCAGCAATCCTGTAGTGTACAGACACTACGATGATTAAAAATAAGAAAGAGTCAGTGAAAACTAAATGGGTCAGTTGTGGCCGCTGCTGCCCCCGAAAGACAGCAACCACACAACACCCTGAAGTGTTGTTGAAATGCACGTTAAAAAACTAGTTTACATGGCACATCTCTTATTGCTAGCTATTATCATCATCACGTTTTTTTTAATTCTGTTTCCTTCTCTTCCCTGTTTCCGCCAGACATGGATCGCCCGGAAGTGAATCCCTGTCACTTCTCGCGCAAGGGCTACGAGGGAGTATTCGGCACGGCCGACATCTCGGAGGAACGCAAGAACTATTCCATTACATATCAGGTCCCGCTCTCTTGCGTCTGGGAGATCGAGGTGCTGGAAAACTGGCAGGCAAGTCAGAAATCCTTGGGACGTCCCGTTGGGGATTTCGTGAAGGGTTGCGAAAGGAAGGGGAGAGGATTTTTTCTAGCCAAAAATACGTAGCAAGGACACGGCACGGGGAATAAAGTTTTATTTGGTGGATTTCGTGTTTACCAAGCATCAAGGTAGAGCGAGGCAAGATTTAAAAACATCTGCTCACTAGATGGCGATACAAAACTAGAGCGAAATCTACTGACTCGTGTAGAGTGGTCAGATTGCTCAACCGGCTTGTTGGGTGACGCCATCTAGTGACCAATCGATTAAACTACTCGATCGGTTGCCGCCATTGCCGTTACCAACGAGTCTGAATGAATAGGTTTGACTTGTTCTACGCCTCTACGCTCTTTGGTATTAATTTGTGAAAAAAGTTAATAGAAACAATAATAATTGAGGGGCGATGATCTAACTCATCGTATAATTAAAAACAATTAATTTTGTTGATTAATTAAAAATAATTCTAATTGAAGGGTGATTCCATACAATAAAAAAGTGTATTAAAAAAATGAATTATTTAGAAAATTATATAATATCTTTGGCATAGTGCCAAAAAATAATTATGGCTTAATATTTAGCAATAAGTGATCCATAATATTTTCCCGTTTAATATTGTTTTCGCACAGATTTTTTTGGCGATGGACAAATACAGTCTGGCGCAGACCAACGAGTGCGAAGTCAACTTCATCGACATCTTCAAAGACACGCTGGAGTTGCGCAACCGACTGGCTCACTTTTGCGGCTCGTTGCCTGAGAACCAGTGGACTCAGAATAACACACTTCATGTCCTACTATACGTCGACCCGCGGGCGCTCGCCACCTCGTTCTCGGCCTACTACACCGCCTTCCGCAATAATAAAGGTGGCGCTAGATTACACGTCATCAGTCGTAGATTAGCAAGATATTTGAATTGTGAGGGACTGGGTCCGGTGCAGCGCCGGGAAAGAGACGAACAGGGTTTTGGAAAACCCTCTAAATACAACAGGAGACAAGGCCCTCAATTAAAAAACAAAGGACTAGGCCACTTTAATTGAGGGCCTTGTCTCCTGCTTTATTTAGAGGGTTTGCCAAAACCCTGTTCGTCTCTTTCCCGGCGCTGCACCGGACCCAGTCCCTCTTGTTTTGTTTTGTAGACGTCCTACTCACTATTAATTATTTGAATTGTGCTTGAGATTGGGAGCAGCGTATTGTGCCTGTGAGAGTTTGGGTCAATAACAAAGTCGAGACGTTTAATTGTGCATTTTTGTTTGCGTTTGTCGTTTACAGGCGAAGGATGCGACAAGGAAACGGAATTCGATTGCGAAGACAACACGTGCATAGCTTCTATGCTCCGATGTAACGAGCGCTTCAACTGCAAATACAAGAGCGACGAAGAGGGCTGCCGAGGTTTGATATTTATAAGAATCGCATTAATGAAATTCGTGCTGATTGAAAATTCAATTTTTCATTTCTTTCGATCAATTAAGGTTATTGAGTGAGTTCCAATGATAGTTAGTTAAAGGCTAGTAGACGAATCGACAACATTTTTAATCAGTTTCCAAGAAATATTACCTGACATGGGAAAAAAAATTTGTGAAGCTGGTATCAGATTTATTTATTTGGAAAAATCATAAAGCCCCGCCAATAAAAAAATATCTATACTATAATACAAGAATTGTCCAATTATCCGTTTTACGGTCAATCACTGCTTTGAATCCCGAACGTTTGTTCTTTTAATGATGATTTCGGCTGGAAAGTGTGGCATGTCGGTGAATATTATAAGTAAATTGGTGAGCTTGGACTGAGATACGCGAAGTCGGAACAAATATTTAGTAAAATTAATTGAGAAAAACTGATTAAACGTTTTTTTATTAAACGTTTTTAAAAATTTTAAATATTTAGTAGTTAACTAATAATTCAATTAATTCGTGGTATCGATATGAAACATGAATATGAGCTTGATATATATTCGAATTTATCTTGGGCTGGTGAATTTTTGCCGAAAATAAATTGACATAGTTGAATAATCATTCAATTTATTCGCGGTATCCATATGAGACATGTTGTACTTGAGCTTAATTCATTGGGATTTATACAATTTATCGCCGGCCAACACATCGATTCTTTCTTTCGCAGTGACGTTCGAGTCCTTCATGCATTCGTCCCGCGTGCAAATCATCCTCGTCATCGGCTTGGCTCTCCTGCTCAGTATCCTCATTCCTGCCTGCTGGAACTGCTACCGCAAGATGAAGGCGGAGAGCTCGTCCGACGACGATGACGGCGACGACCCCCGCGGCCCGCCCGGCGGCGGCATGGGCGGCGCCGGCAGCGCCCAAGGCAGCCTGGGCGGCCCGCACACGGCCGAGAGCTCCCTCCACGGTGGCCACGACTTCCTCGGCGGCATGTCCAACAAGGGCGGCAGCCACCGCGGCGGCAACGGCTTCGGCGGCGGTCCCGACGATGACGATGACGACACCGGCTGCTACGTACCGGAAGTGGACCTCAGTGTGTTCCTCCAGCGGTCCAACGGCGGCGGAAACAACCACTCCCTGTCCCAGGACGGCACCATGATGTCCGGTCAGGAGACCCCGCTGGATTCAACTTTACCCTTCGATTCAGCCGACCCGCTCATCGCTACAGCGCCACCGCCGCCCCTGCTACCGCTCGTCTCGCATCTGCTACGTAGCGCCGCTAAGGAGCCGCGTCACAACAGCGCCTATGAGGACCTGCCTCCGCCGCCTCTCAAATCGTCCACTCCTCCCACCACCCGTAGCCGTCAGCCGGCGCCACCACCCACGAATCACCTACTGGATATGCCGGCCACGCCGCCACCGCCCCCTTTCGGTAACAACAACAACGACGCGGAGAACAACAATAGTTTCCCCACGCACCCGTTTTTTCCGCCGCCGCCCACCCTGGAGGAAGTGGAGGAGTCGGACGCCATCTTCGGGATGCCGCCTAACAGCGCGTACGGTGGGCGAACCGGCGGACTCAATAATAATCCGCGGCGGTTCAAGGCGGAGGCGGTTATCGAGATGAGTCAGCGGCCGCGCAGTTTCGAGTCGACCAAGTCGGCGCCGGATGTGATCGCCCGAGTGTGATGATTGGTGGATGGGAGATTGGGTGACGGGCCAATCGGAAGGGCGGATAAGCGTTCGAATTTTGTCATATCGGGTCCTGTCTTCCATATATACCATCCGGTAACATCGTCGATGGACCGTGGATGAAATCCTCTCGGCTGCTCGTCAATAATAAAATACGCTTTCTTGTGTACAAGAAATAGTCACGTTCGTGACTCACGTAACTTTTTTAAGTCGCGGCGCCCACGCTGACTTAATCTTAATATTTTATTTTCGATGGTTTAGATCATGCCTTTTTTTTTTTTTTTTTGGCAAGATCTGAGGACCACTGGTCACCAGAACCCAGACAATCCGGAATTAAATAAACGAGAGCCCCCGCTGGGAATCGATCCCGGGATTACCACACCACACTAGTTGCATTACAAATCAGAGGGAAAAAGAGTGTGCAATGCAAGTCAGAGGCAAGAGAGCACAAATCAGTAGGCGTTTTTACATGATGGTAAAAGTTTTTGGCACACGTTTTTACAGGATGTTAAATTAAGTCGCGTGTTTTTTATATTAAATTAGGCGATGTTTCGAATAGAAGTTAAAATATATCGAAAATATTTTTCAAAAGTTGTTAGAAAAAATTAAAAAGTATGCATGATCGTGTGCTCAAAGATTTTAGTGTCCAAAAAAATGTGTGGCCAGCAGCCGAGAGAACAGGCAAAGAGATGATTCGAAATGTGAACTGAAACGGTGAAACACTAGCTGTTCGATGGGATGAAACGGACATCCGAAACACAATTGCCTATCATATTGCTCGTAAGACTAAACGCCGTAGTGTTCGTTCGCCAATGGAAAAGTGACAATTAAAAATGAAAATAGAAGACTGCAAACGGGATGCAATACATCCACATCTCTTCGTCGAGACAATAAACGCCATTAGCCACCTATTTAATATACCATGTTGAACATTAGCGGAATGAACAATCGCGCGCGGCGTTTATATATTAAATAAAAAAACGTTCATAATTTTGATATATCGTTACGACAAGGTATTGTTACTATTTATTGTGACCGAGGCCTTACGATTCTGCGTTGTCTTGTGTTTTTTTTTTTTTTTTCTAATAGAACGAAACAAACGGGCGCACTTGGAATCATTTGGTGGCATCTCATGTGAAAACCTGTATTATTTTTTAATTTAGGCGTTTATTATTTAGATTAGAATAAGGGGGGGACTGTGCGAAGTTCACTGTGCAAGATGAAATTGGATTTTCAAACGCACTCGATGGTTTTATCAATAAATATTAAGCATTTTAGCAAGGTATTCGAATCTGTATCCGAAAGTTTCGTTTCAATGAAAAATAGAGAATGTTTGTCTGTCTGAAATTATAGCGGTTTGATACTTGAAAGTAATTACCCTACCCATTTCAGTATCTCAATACATTTACAGTAAAAGTAGTTACTGCTGATGGACAATTTTTTGTTTGTCGTTACGTTTCTCTTTTTCCAGACAATTTTCCCCCTTTGTTACCTATGTCGTAGTTGCATTGATGGGTTTGGCAAAATACAATTGTTGTGGTATTTAAAAAAAAAATAATAGTAAAGCACAATTTAAGGATGTTAGATGATCCTCGTTCAGGCAGAGCGCGTTCAATAATTCGACACGCTCTCGGATCGGGTCATCATGTGTCAACGATAGAAAGAGTCTTGCAGAGAGTGGCATTAGCTTTTGGATTGTGCCTCTTACCTTTTACGTCATTAAATTAGTATTTTGAAACTGCATTTCGCAGTTCATAAAATAATTGTGTTGTGGACATTTTGCGAGAAAATAATATTTGGGAAACATTTTATTTTTATCTATTATCTACTCGTATTTATATATTATTTAATCAAAACGATGTTCATCGAAAAGACGATTATCGTGTTCATCCAAAAAGCACCACATCCCCCCAAAAATTCATTCTCCGTTTACGCTCAAAGCTGAAATCTGTCGTACTCGTAGATTTGCTAGCGAAAAATTGCCGTCCATTTCCTTAAATGTTCGTGTTAGCAATGAAAATTATTGAAAACGCATAACTGCGTGGTTAATCTAAAGCAAGATATTAGGTTTACTTGGATTCCCATGTACTCTGGTTATCGTCATACAAGAAAATTTTAGATCTGCTCGGTCACTGCATTGGAATTCGGATTCGGATTCGCATTGAAATGTTTTCTTAAACGCTCAGATCCTGTAAAAAAAACTTTTTACACTCAATTGATTTTCTGAGTTTCGTTTTTGGTCCGTATTTTTAAAATTATTATTTTCAAAACGCCTTTAAAATAACTGCAGTAAAAAGGTAATCGGGCCGTACTCTGCGAAAGTTCGCTTAAATATAAATGATTTATTCTTTTTGAACAAGGTGTCATAAAATTTACATTTGTTTCTTGCATCCGCTTTGCTAAATTTTAATCTATCAGTTTCCATAATAAAATTGATTAAATAAAGTGCGCTTCGATATCTTTCATTTGAAACGTCATCACGTTAGGTTTACGTCTATGTTTTATTCTCAAAGGGCAACTCACAATTCATAATATATTTCATGTCCCAATAAATCGACAGTGTAACTCATGCTAGTGCTCTTTGGTATTATGTCATTTTTTCTGGTTCCCACAACGCATACCATGAATGCACATCTGTTTAATAAATAAATCATTTTCGAAAGCATTGCTCACCTCTCATTACTTGTATATAAAAATTATTTACTGTATTATTTATTACGCATTAATTATGTATTTATTGATTTATTGATATTAATTATGCTATTATGTATTATTTATTATGTTTCGGCTCCTAAAAGTACATATCTAAATCCAATTTAACTATTACATATGTTGCATAGTCATTGTAAATAAATAACACTACTGGAGATTCTGTACTCCCACAACTAGAGAATTTAAATGAAGTGCACACACTTTCATCAGCTCTTCGGGATCGGATAGACGAGAGTCCGTGCCGGGAATCGAAACTGGAACTCAGGAACATGCACAAATCACAATTCCCAATTCCAGTAAAAATGTTTGTTTAAAACCAATTTTCGAGACCAGTTTATTTTTTTAATCGGATACATCGCACGAGTTGTTTATAAAACGATTAAAAAAATAAAGAAAATGTTATTATGAAAAAATTATTTGTTGGCGCACTTTTTCAAAAAATGAGATGTGTGACAAAAGTTTAAGGGGAATTCCCCGCTGCCGTGTGACCAGTTAAATTTCCCAAAAGTTAGCTTTTGTCATATCACGATTGGCGAAATCACGATTTGGCAAGCGGCAACATTGATTGAAAAAAGAGTTTTAAAGATGTCGGTTCAAATTTTGTAGTGAGTAATCGCGACTAGTGCTGTGTACGTGTGTTTAGTTACTCCTTGTTTGTAGATTTTTGCCAGTTCTATCGAATAATCTCCCTCTGGCGTTACTTGATTTTCAATTCAAATTAATTGGATAAGGTGAGTGTCTGGTTTGTCAGGGGTTGGGATTTAGGGAAGCGGTGGCTCGAATCCTGTTGATAGTTACGGAGTGTTTTGAACTGCAGCGACCCTAGTGACCAAAGGGTGTCAAATGGTGAAAGTGACGTTTTACGACGGGTGTGTGCTGTTGAATAGAAAACATTCCCAATTTTTATGTCGGTACAAAAGTTTTTTAAACTACATTAAAATAAAGCAGCTGTCATATTTTTTTCAACGTTTTGAAGGTGGATTTATTTTCTCTTTAATCTTCTTGAAATGTAAGGCAAGATGTCTGTGTTGGGTCCTTCCTAGACTAGGCCAAAATGCCGCAACCTAGCCTTGCCCCTTACATTAATCGGTTCAAAAGTTTAGAAATCATGTGATTGAAATTAATATCCAAATTAGGACATGTTTGAGTTGTGTTTCCTCTGTGATAGTCCGAGGCCTATAAGCTCTATCCTACACCTACGTCAAAAAGAAAACTGATTTCTAGGTACACCGTACATGTACAGTTGGCTACATAAACAGCTAGTTGTCATACATGTACCCGAAGCCTGAATCGCTGTATTGTAAAATACAATAGAGCAAATTCTACGTTCTTACTGAGGTTTGAGAAACTTTGGTGTGTTGAAATTTTGTTTAGCGGCTGAATAAATTGTTCAAGTACATGATCCACTGTAGGGCAGGCTACAGATAAGGTCAAGAAAGGTCTCGGTGGTGTAGTAATGAGTGTTCTCGCCTACTATGCTCGTGATCGCGTTTCGGATCCCGGCCGACACCTTAAGCCTCTTATCCAATATATTCCTACATAATGCTACGGCGCGGCAATTATCCAATCTTAATCTAAGGATAATATAAGACTACGGATTAAGCCTAACCTAACGTTCAACAAAGATTCCTTCGATTAGAACACCTTACGTTCTTTACGTTTACAATTTTGCGATAGTTAAATTAAATAGCAAAATTAGGATTACTTGTGACTTTAAGTTGGACCTTTAGGCTGACTCGTATAGGGCAAATGTAACAAGACAACCTACTTAATCACATGAATTAACTGATGTTATGAAGGGCTAACGGTTCTGCCTTATTTCAGCGCGCCACCCCTGTCTCCGTCGCAGGAGCATGGCCAAAGATGACCGCAACAAGAAATCGAGAGAGGGCGCCACCGGCGTGATCGGCGGCATTACTCACGTGACCACCCACAAAGGCGGCGGCTTCTCCAGCAGCAAGTCGACCGACACCAAGTGCGGCAAGCCGAACGAGAAGTTCGGCACCACACAAGTGTCTAATTCGGTGTTCTACGCGGACTTCGACCCGGCGGAGAATTCGCCGGACGTGCTGTGCGCGGGTGCTGTCAGCGGTGGTGCTGGATCGGGCTCGACCTACGATTACGGTTCTGGCGGGTCCGCCAAAAAGTCCAGCCCGCGGTTCGACCATTCGCCGAGTCGCCAGTCGTTTGGTAATTTTTTTTGGTATTCTTTGTCCTTTCATTTACTTCAATTGCACCGGCCGATCCTTACCCATATCGACATTTTCGGGCTAGATATTTTTGCATAAATATCATTGTGAAATCTTTATGGGATATATGCAACAGTACAAAACACAATTTCGATGTCTCGTGGTTTATCTCTTGAACGGCTACGGAGTCCACAAAGTTTCCACGTTAAAGCTTCCCACTGGGGGTAACTTTTTAATTTTGCCTAGCATTGGCTTCCTGTAAGAATCTTTATTGCGACCGTTCCTGGCTTGATTCGAGGCGCGGGTCGTTTATTGGACATCGGAGTACTGGTTAAAATGTGTATCAGGCAAGGACATATTATCACTGAACTGTAATAAACTGTTGAAACTGAAAACCAGACGTATCATGGGAAAATTTTTGTTAGGTACTTTTTCTTTCGGCAATTTAGAAGCTGGAAACAAAACGTGGTAATTTTTAGTGATTGAATTTTACACTATTCAAAATTAGAAAAGTTAATGACTGCTTACCCTTCAAGCAATACCAAATCAGTCTTAATTAAATTTTTAATTGCGTTGGATGGAATGCAATCCCAAATTTCATACACCCGTATGCTTTAGTTTAAACTTTTTTCATAATTCAACAGCATGCATTTCAGATGCATTGTTGTCTCCTTTGGTTCCAACTACAGTAAAGGACAGTAACGTACATAGCCACTGGACAATAAATCATTTCGGAAACTAAACTTTCGCTCTTGCGCCGCTTGTCCATCGTCCCTGTACTGGCACTTGACCTCAGCAAAATACGAACGCAGAGCTCCCACTTTTGTCTTGGCTCTGACTTGGCTTGCTTCAATTCTCTATTTTTAACTTACAAACATCGGACAGGCGTATGGCGACGTACCTATTTTTTTGTTGCAAATCCTTGCCTTTGGTGTCTTGCCAACCTGGCCACTGTCCTATGACTCCAGTACCGTTTGGGACTTAAGCAAATTCGGCGTGTTGACCCGATGTGAAGGTTGAACGCTTCTTCATCGCAGCAACACCTCACTTACGGTTGTCAGTTAATTAACTGGTGCTGTGCTTATGTCCTGTACTCGTAACCGAAAGTTTATGAAGAAATCTGAAGAATATTGCCAACGTAGCTATTGTCATGTTGGTTTAGTATAGCGAGTGTGTCGTTATCACTGGATTTTTATCAGTCATCGCTGAATCGTACGTAAAACCGAATTGTTTCTTTGCAGTAGCAGTTTTCGTCGCATAGCTCTCTTGAGACCTGATCGTAATACAT
>JAUJYS010002148.1:0-15453 GCA_033995665.1 Melogona broelemanni
CGCCTAGTTGCTGTAATCTTGCTGCAATTTGCGCGCTTCAGCTGCACTCGCCGCGATTATTCGCCTAGTGAAATACCCGCTTTACTGTACTTTTTGTATGTGGCGTGAGCCCTCAGCGGGAGCAATCATGCCCTCAGGTCACGAATTCATACTTCGGAAGGTAGTCCACCTCTTTGAGTGAGAGAAGCCAATGCACTAGCTCGTACTGACGTCATGTTGTATGACGTTTCCTACCTGATTTTAAATGTCAACCGGGTACGTTGACTGGACGTCGATATAAATAAGGGGGGTAGAAAACTGGTTATGTGCCAGAAGAGAACCCCTATCATTAACACACAATGATAGTTTGTTGTTGTTTCTCCAGTTCTGAGAAAATGCTGTGAGATATTTTTGGGGAGTGATCTCGTGAAATGGAACTCCAAGTCTTATCTGCTCACAAAATGCATGTATACTTCTTTCTCAATAGTGTATAAAAATGGTAAACGAATGGGGAACATGTTCCGAAACAGCGCAGAAAAGCAAGACGAACAGGGTCTGGCAATTCCCGCACAAAATCATTATTGTTTCAAAATTACGATAAAGCAAACCTTCGTCAATAGCACAAATTCGAAATAAAAAGAATTATTTAACAAATGTTGAATTTAACTTATGGGTCTCCATCTTAAATATTTAATAATTTTATTTCTAATTTAGGATGTTGGCGAAGGATAAAGGTTTGTTCTTTCCTAATTTTCAACCCGCAAATATTAATTAATAGTATTTCTTACGAGGGTTCGCCAGACTATTTGTCTTTCTTTTTCGGCGCGGTTCCGGAACAAATTCACCAACAGGTGATATCTCGTCGACGTCATAGACGCCAATATTATTTAAAAAATGGTATTTTAACGATAATTTAATATATTATAAATAAGCACTTGAAATGGTAAAACTTGCATGTTTTCCTTTGCAAAAATAAAGTTCGTGAATAAATTAGGCATGCATTCGGCAGCTAAACTCACCTAACAAGTTATTACTCTAACCTTTCAAGAACTTCCGTCATTTTACTATTCGATTTGGTCAGTTACATGCGATGTTGTCGAATTTAATAGTCATGACTAACAACAACAAGCAATTCTAAAATATAGTGCGACGTTAAACGCACGTATGCATTTCCCCAAAGTCGTTGCGCAATTCCTGATAACACGGATGATTAGCATTTTTTTAAACCATATATTTGAAACTCGTCTAACAAGGAATTACGCTAACTTTTGTAGAGCTCCTGCCATTTTACGATGCGAAAATGTGGTTTAAAAGCGATGCGTAGAGTTGCAGAAACATCAAACATGCCACTCAACTCAACAACAAAACCTGATTTCTAATGTGTTCAAGGCATGTACATAATCCCACAAAATAGTTGCGCAATATTTTATCAGAATAAGTGGATGATTACATACGTATCATATTTAATTGAATAGTTTTATGTCTTTTTAATTAGGCATTTAAAATATTTTTATTCGTTGTTCATGCTTTTCACAGAATTGCTACTTTCTTTACCGCCTTTGCACTTATCACTATGTTTAACTTTTAAAAATTATTTTTTATATATATTTTGTCCACTCAGTTGCCAGTTCATGAATTTCTGCCGTAGATACTTCTGAATCAAATATGAAATGCTTCTGTGCACGCGTTAAGCAAATCGAATCCAATACGCAAAAATTTCCACTTAAAGTTTACAATTATAAATTATTTTACCCACCATCAGCCCCTATGAGGCCTATGGAGAAAAATTTACGATAACATAATTTATCTTTCAATGATTTTTTTCAATTATTTGCTCTAGCGTTTGTAAAATGATCATCGTAAATTCGATACGTTTTTCAATCAAATTCAGCTCGAACCATATCGAACAGTCAGATAAATCCAATTTTTAAATTCATTTATTTTTTAAAGAAAATGATTTTTTAATAGAAAAACTGACCTCTACATACATATATCTAAAATCTGGGTTTTTTTTCCAAATGGTCACAATTGGAGCAAATAATTTAAAGAGATTCCAAATTTTAACTTTCCCAATTAGTATCCAATTACTTCGCTCCCCTTTCTCATTTACATATTTTTCGCTTAGCATTATATTTGATGGCGCCGGGCACTTAAAAGTGTAACAAAAAAACTGGTTGGCCTTCGGGTAAAGGTCAAGGACGAAGGAGGGGAAAAATATATGGAGCTACGTTGTAGGTTTGGACATGGAGGAAATTCACCGTAATTGCTGCGTTATAAAAAAAAAAAGCGAAACTCTAACAAAAAACATTGGTTCATAATATCTATTCGCATATGATCCTAGCCCAAATGCATCTAGCTAATCTGTTTATCCTGATTATAGGTATTAATCGCTTTCGCATCAAATGTTACCGTATTCATATGTTTTTAATTTTTTATTATTTTATAAATCACCGTAGTGCCTAGTGCATTACAGGATTACTGCACCCTCGGATCTCTATGGAGATATGTGAGGGACAGTGAAGAGATGCGGAATTTCACCTGGAATAGCCAGGCTGCAGGATCCACCCCTAAGCTCTGGACTACCTAATTCGGAAGCTCAGGTGTGACGCCAGTACCCCAGGCTAACGAATAAACGAAATCCTGCGCCGGGAATCAAACCCGGGACCGTCCGCTTCGTAGGATGTTGCCATACCCACTGAGCTATCGGTATGTACGTAATAAAATTTGCGTGCATAATTAATTGGGCTTGCCCAGAAAGAGATCTCAAACGAAAAAGGCGAGGATAATGAATCTCGCTTATTCTATTCCGGGGCACTGGTAAAAATGTGCTCCTCACATATAGCCATAGCAACACGAGGGGTACAGATAAAATAAAATGGAGGTTAGTCAGTCCTAGTACTAGTTTTAGCAGCAGCGTGTCGTCTCCGGACCCCGACCCTCGATCCCCCGACATCTGCGTTTTTCTTGGCAGAATCAACAGAATCAAAAGAGCCAATCAAAGATCGGCTGCACTGGGGATCGAACCCAGATCCGCTGGTTGGTGAGCGAGCACGCTCCCCACTACGGCTATTGAGAGACCTCTTGGTCGGACTGCCGTCACATGCTTCGACATGGAATTTAAAAAAAACGCTCCCCGCGTATTAGTCAGTTCGCCACCCACCGCCAAGTTTATTTTCAATTGCGATTTATCCGCACAAGTGGCAGCCTGCCAGGTGGACATTGTTGTTGTCCAGGCTCTATTCGTTTGTCTTGGTCGCCAATTCCTGACATTACAATTAAACGTGAATCAACAACTGCAATCATTGGAGGTCACCACCACCGCCACTACCGCTGATATCAGCAATATGGCAAGTATATATCAGCAATATAGTGTGCCAGTGATAAAAACGTTAGAAAGCAAGAAAAATATTGATCAGCGTGGAGTGAAGTGGAAACGTTTGATTGAACATGGTCAGAAAAACGTAACGTCGTTAAACCTGTTGCCATTTTAGATTCTGGTTCCTTGATTTTATTGTAAATTACCCAAAGTCCATTTTATTTTGACTCTTGCTTTTCATTTTAGTTTCGAAATTGATGTGCTTATTAAAAAATAATTATTATCAACATTTAATAATCCAAGGATCCAATGATGACGCTGCAACTTATATGGCGCTCCCTGGTGTTCATTTTTCTCTTTTCCATCGCACGTTTTTCTCTATACGTTTTTTCTTCTTCGATCACTCTTGGTAGATTTAACTTTACTGTATTTACACTTGGACCGTCCCACTTAACGGGTCATTTGAGATCATTTTGACGACAGTCGATAATGAAATACGATACAACGTTTAATTGGCCTATAGAGAAAATTTGAAATGGTTTCCATATCTGGTGACGCAAATGAAAATGTTATAGCCGTACATGGAAGTAAACCTTGCTACACAGTCCGCTCTACATAAGCCTTTGCATTTTGTACATTAATGTGGAGGCGAGTTTCAAAAACGCCTACGTTAACGATAATATTATAGCTAATCACGTGCAATGTTATTAATTGTTTTCATAATCCATGTCTTTGTTAGGATATGTCTACAACTCTTTTGACAGGTTTGCTAACATGTGATTAAATTTATTTTCAGAGATTAAGAAAGTCTTGCCTTAATTTTCGAATAACAGAAAACAAAATAATCAAAATAACAATTGTGATTTTAATTAATTAGCATATGTCCTTGAGATAAAATTGTAAAATTACGCCCACTTGATAATATTTCATTTGTTTTTTTAAAGTATAGTTCACATGAACGTAAGTACCACGAATTGTTCAGTATTTTGCCAAGCAAACATGTCGGTCGAAAAACGTCTGATTATACGGCCGCGTTTTATAATACTGGTTGATGAAAATCTTTTTTCCGCTTACGGAAGTACGAGTTGTGTAGTAATTGATTTAAAAGGGAAGATGAGATTGTATTTCGTTACCATTTATTAATAATCAAAATTTGCATGTTAGAATTGTAATTCACTCATTATCAGTTCGATTTAAGAAATATTTTAATTGCATCTATGTTATTCTATTAGCAAGTACATGTATTTATATCGCACATTGTAGATAGATTTAATTTAATTTAGGTGTCTGGATATATTTATTTGTACGTGTGAATTGCATACCTGGTACTTTCCGTGGAAGGTTTACGTCAACATTTTATTTGCAACTTATTTTTTATTACACAATTTGCATAAAATTGGTTTAATATTTTTTATATAGTTTAGTATTTATTTAGATTTCTACTATAATTTAATATGATGACAACGAATGTTAACTCAATGAAAATGCAACCTTGACCCGCAACTGCTAAAATCGCTGCATTAATAACTTTCCCTATTTGCACACGTCTTCGTATTTCGTTTTACGTGACTAAAATGGTAACTTTCCTTGGGTGGTCTTTCTAGTGAGCGCAGGTCAACGGTGGACAGTCAAAAGGTTTTCGGAAATGTCGATTGCGTCAGTGGAACCGGATTTGGGTCCGGACTCGGTGGAGGGACGCCGACTGGTCCAGACCTCGTTGGACACTCTTCGAGGCGCCCTCTTTCGTCGCCAGCTGGCGCTGTTCGTTGGAGAAGAGATCTCCTCGCTGCCCGACACGCATCAAGATTGGTGGACATTTGTCGGTCAGGAAACGAAGGTCAGAGCAAATTAAAGATATATGGAAGGATAGATGGTACACTCGATGGATTTGGACTTGGTTTACATTATACCTTCATTTCTTCGTGAAACATTAATTTGTAATAAAACTGTATTATCTTCTTGTGGGCGTTGACTTTTTTAATTTAATTTCCTTGTTCATAACGTTATGGACGAAATTAATTTGGTTTTTGGTGAAATTTGGCTGCTCTTGTTATACTCGTATGATGGACAATCTCACCGAACTAAAACTGTCTTGATGCGTTAAATTGACAGACCTATTCGGAAGGGATCTCGGGAATTCTTATCCGATATGGTTTGACATATCGAACATGGTTTTGAAATAGCGTTGGTTTTGCCTCGTGGACGCATTTCTGTTACCATGGTAACCGATTCCAATTGTTGCGCGCCACCATCTAACTTAACCATTTGATATTTCAAACATGGATAACTAGCGCAGCATCCTGTCCGGGTATTACTTTGAATTCAGAGCACGTGTTGGACAAGGTTGTCATTTTGACCACATGTACAAGGGTATTCCAAACTGTTTTACCAATTAATTTTCCTCCTTGAAGAAAAAAAAAACACTATTGTACTTTTGCATAAAGTTGTGGTTTGTTCTTCGCAATTAGTGGTCTGAAATGATCGTGCATTTGATTGTTTTAATGCATCAATGATTGGATGAGTGGATGTTATTTTTTTTCTTTCATTTTACAGACACACGATACATCGAAACATGCTACACGTATTGTATCATGTAGTGATTGCTCGTAATAAAGGAAAATCAATGAACTCTGGTTGCATTTTTTAAATCAGGGAACCCTTTTGGGCTTCTAGATTAAATTCAGGAAATCCCAGGCCCACATGTTTGTAAGGCATAGCGATTGCTAAGAAATGTGAGAAAATTTGGAAGGATGGATAGAAAGCTTAATTAATAAGTAGATGTGGATTTTTCTCCTCAGTATAGATCTACTGAAATTTAAATATCTGATATCGTAAAAAATGAATGTTAATTTAATATTATTTTTATTACCTGAACAATAACAATAAAATTACATAACTTTTTCTGTTTATTTATAGAATAAAATAATTATTTAAAATTATATAATTTTACTTTTAAAAGGCAAATGCTATGTAAAACTTTTAGTTACTATTAGAAAAATTCCGCCATTTTGTGTGCACAAATTCTTCAGCGCATAAAATTCTGAATGTGTAGCTGCAACACCTCTGTGACGTCAGGATAGTAGCAATATTCGAATGAAGGCTGCGAAAGTGCTGCCTGTCCTCGGACAGGCTTAAGCGCTAGTTAAATATAAGTTGACGAAAGTATTGGGCATGATGTTTGATCAAAATTAATATGCGCCAACAGGAAGCTTCGAGGATCGTGAGCAAACGGGAGACGGAGTTTCTGGATTCGCTGCAGCCCCCGGGGCAATCCAATATTCACAACACGCTTCGTACGGTCGGCGACTGGCCCATCATCTTTACCACCAACATGGACCGGCTTCTGGAGAGACTGGTTTGGCCTGGAGAGGACATCGAAAAGATGCGATTGGACCAGGTAAGAATGGCAATGAATTTTTTATTGAACTACACTGCAAAAAGAAAATCTTAAATTTAAGATATATCAGATATATTTTGTCTATTTTAAGTGTTCCAAACACGGAAACACGGTGCATAATGTTCAGAGTGTATAGTGTATTTGTTTCAAATTTACTAATTTTAAACAAAAAATTGTCATATTTTGAAAAATTTAGACTACATCATAAATTTTAAAGTGAATTTGAAGATAAGTGAAAATAAGTGAATTTGAAACAAATTCAATTTTTTTCGAATTTTTTTTTATTATTTATTTTTATTTTTGTTTCAAGTTTTGAGAACACTTAGAGGACAAATCTATCATAAAAATATTGGAGAAGGAAATAATTCCTACCTCCAAAGTACTTTCACTTTCTTCTCATGTTTCTCATTTCGTTCCACAGATTGCTTCCCTGGATATCGATGAATGGTTAACTTGCCACAGCTCCCGACGACTGATCATAAAAGCTTACGGGGATAACGGAGTGGTGACCAAATTGAATGTACGCTATAAGTGCGATGAATTATTATCGCAACAAAATACGAATTGTTGTACCATTCACGCTTTTGTATTTTATTTTTGGAAACAACCTACGTCTTATTATGAGACACATATTTTGCAGTGCAGATGATGATAGGTGGATTCAAATCGTGACACCTGTCCAAAAATACCCGCTTTTGTCTTTCTAATACATCTGTCTGATGCCTCGTTATTCATTATTGTTTATGAATTTCTAAATAATGTTCTGTTCTTGATATGCAACCATTTTTTTACGCAGCCGACATCGAAACTCATCCTTACAAACATGACCGACGACATTTGCCAAAGTTTGAAATCTGTCTTCGATCGGCACAGCGTCCTGTTCTTGGGTCTCGACATGGAAAAATACTATGACTTTTTTGAAAGAGTTGTGTTTCCCTCTAAGGTAAAGGCGATGAGCGTTGCGATAATCTGAATTCAGAAGAAAAAAAATGCACAGTATTTTGTGTTTGCCAATAATTGACTTTCCTAATAGTTTTTTTATGATGTCGTTTCTTTTTGCGTGCAGGTTCAACATTACATGTTGGCACATGGCTTGGTCACTGATGTTTGCAACCGAGGAAGCTTACAGATCCTAAACGCTGATCTGGAACTATGGGAATTTTCGCGTTACCTGGCATCTGGAAAAATTGATGAAGTTCTAATACCGGGCAAGGTGAATTACATAACAGTTTTTATTTCAGATTTAAAGTTTCTTTGCTAATTAATCGTGATCTTAGTTTTGCTTTTGTAAAGCGCATCCTACACATGTAAAACTTCAAATGTTTTTTTACTAAAAATAACTTATTTTTCGTTTGAGTACATGTATATTTGTTAAATTTTGTTTTTAAAAAAATCAATTCACATTCTTTGAAAATTTTCATGCAGTTGGAATAGAGTTACGTTCACGTATTTGTATAAAGTTAAATAATTGCTTTTTAAAGTTGATATTTCTCATATTTTTTAAATATATATTTAATTTTGTCGTTGTCTATAGGCTTACGAGAGGTCATATCTGGCTTCACAACGAGTGGAATACCTTCAGCAGCAATTGCAACTAGAGCAACAAGCGGCCGAAATTTTATTTCACACGCTGCAAATCACAAACGCCCTGGCCACCGACGAAATACTGGAAAAACAATGTCGACCCAAATTAGCCGATATCCATCGTAAAGATCCACTGGGTAATCATTAAAAAAAATCAGCAGAAAAATATTTATAGACTTTTACAATTTTATGTTATTTTACCTATTTTAAATCGTCATTTTTAACTTTTCGCGTCAAATGTTGATTTGACAATTTTTGGGTCACTTTCACTCAAAATTTGCTGTCATTTTAATGCTCACAGATTTGATTTTTCAATTATATCGTGAAGAACCACCTCAATTGCATATTTTAATTTGAATCTGTATCATTAATGCCTCTTTTTCATAATGTAATTGCTTTCACTTTACATCTTTGCTGCCCCTAAACCCATTGTTGCTCCTTATGTCATTGCCACCCCTTATACTATAGCAATCACTGCTTGCGGGGAATCTGTACGCCATGCTTGTAGATGGCGGTAGCTTGCAGCACCGTGGTTGCCCAAGGCGCTGCAAATGCCAACAGAAAATATATTGTATATTTAAACCTGTATAAAAACGCTAAATTAAATTATTAATATATCATTTTGTTTAAGGCATCTACTCGGAGCAAAATGTTGAAAAAGCATATCAGGCCATGATTGCAAGGAGAAATAACCTCGTCAAAGTAAGTATGCAATATAATTTCCAAGCGACAAACTGCTACTATACATTTTTATATGAAAGAACTAGGAAAAACTACGGTTATTGTTTGAATACACCTGATTTATTTCGTAAGGTTAAAAAAATTATTCGTAAGCATTCACAAATTTTGATTAACAAAATTTTCCGAGGTTTAAAAATTTTGAATTTTGGTTTTCAACTTCTATAGGTGACAAATATACAAGAATACACAGTATTCTGTGTATATTGTGTATGTATTTTTCGTGTGGCAAATTGAAAAATTCATTCCACTTTTTAGGTAATCAATACCGGCGTGGCTCCCGTCAAAGCGATCTTCTTCTACGAAGAATTCTTAAAAGAAGTGGAAGAAAAGATAGGTGAATCTCCCAGCCAGCGAGATCAAAGAAGGATGGCAGTCTTGAAATATGCTGATGCCATCTTGCTGGCAAAATCAGTTCTCCGACCCAACAGTACATTGGAGCTGTTGGTCGTTGAGGGATTGTCTCAGGAGGAAATGGCAGCGATGCAAAAGGAAACATACGCCCTTATCAAGCTCAAAGGTATTTCAATTTTATCTTGCAGGGTTACTTAAATTACCAACGAGGCAAATGGTTCATGAATTGTGCGCTTTTATTGTGCTTTTGCGTCATTTTCACATGAGGCAGACCCAAAACGTTAGTTTTAAATGACGTATTTGGTGGGTTTCACACAACCGATTAATTCACAATAACTTTACTCTTCTATGCATCCTCTAATGGTTTAATGGGATTAAAGTAGGGTAACTGCTTGTGACCCTTATACTGTAATCAATCAATCAATCAATCAATGGTTAGTCAGTCCTGGGACTGGTTTAACAACAATGGTCGATGTATCTCTATTCTCTCCTATTTTTTTTATAGAACAAATTTGTATACACTTACAGTAACTTATTCATAGTGTGAGATCATTTTGCATAATGAAGAATTTTATTTATTTTTGTTCAATAATATTTTGGTATTGGTTTTGTCAGAGAGACGAGACGAAGCTGTCTGCTATGCGGAAACCGCTGCGCCCGGCAAGAAATTGCTTCAGACTCACTTTATCAGTTTGAACGGGGCCGAGGTCGCATCGAAGAGACGTGTCTCCGAATCCAGTTTGGCCAGAGCATGGAGTAACAAGGAATCCCTGTTGAAACTCACGGCCAAGATAATGGAAGTGGACAAGACTTTGAACGCACTTCCGGTACACAATTCCGTCAATATATTGGACAATCGTAATCAAATTTTTTATTCCAATATTTTCAGCACAATATTTATAAAGTGCAAGTATTTAATTAAAAATCCATTACAAATCCATTAAATTGAGAAAAATTCTCATTAGAATGGAATTGGCTGTGCCATTCCGGATCTAGACGAAATAGCAAAATGGACCAGATAATTTTTGCATTTATTCAAGTTTTTTCTTATTCAACAACCACAGCACAACATTTGTAAAGTGCTAGTATTCAATTAACATCGCATAAAGAATCTGCTGAAATTATGGGAAAATTATTATTAACTACTCTGTATTATTCCGGGAAATATGCCGTAATATTTCGGGTTTAGATGACAACTTAATGGACTTTTTACGTGTAATATTTGTGCCTGTAGTTGTGATAATCCAAGTTTTTTATTTTGTGTAGGTTACGTTACGCGAACGGTTACAATCGTTGAACAGTGTTGTGGCCATGTTAGACCGTGAGTGCACTACCTACTTGTAAAAATTATTAATCTTAAACAAAAGTTAATTTCTTATTAATTTATTTAATTTTTTTTTCGGTTTTCCCAGGTTCAATCGATGCAACGTCATTGGTGCATCTGGGTGGCGGCTCATTTGGTGACGTGTATCGGGCCAACTGGAACAATATCGTAATTTCCGATTATCTTTTATGATAAAATAATTTATATCGTCGCACAATTAATTATTAAATGCTAATGTATTCAACCTGTTTTGTTTCATTTTACCAGCCTGTCGCTCTCAAATTTCTCAAGGACGCAGTTGACCCTGGGGACATTTACAAATTCCAGCTGGAATTCGATAGTTTATTGTAAGCAATCTTTGTACACATGTATTTAATCATTCGTTCAAATTGAATTGCAATTCCTCTAACTAACGGCATAATTAAACATTATTTACGGTAGGAAAAAAAAAACAATTTTAGAAGACTATATTATTTTTAAACAGCCATTTGATCCGCAGATTATCAACAAATCTAGGAACTGGAACAACGACTTGTTCAGTGTGCGCCTGCGTTCTCTGTGGTGCCCACTGGGACGGTGGAAAAAATAGCATATTCAAAATATAATAATAATTGGGGAAATACATGTATATCCCCCGCTATTGGCCCCCCTAAAAAGGGGCTGCTTGCGGGTATATATTGTAATGTATGTGATATCTTAGTTCAGCCATGTAGCATATTTAATTCGCAGTTGCGCAAAACGTATTTTTAATTGAGCAATTTAATCGGCAAATTTAAAGTAATGTCTTTTTTAATCAGCTATGCTCAAATTTAGATTAAAATCTAAAATAATTAGTTATGCCTCAATCTCAAATCTCAAAAGCCAGCTATTTTTAAATGTCTTGTTATTTAAAATGTCCTCCAATCAATTTACAGGCGAGCCAAACACGAGAACATCGTTCGCGTCTACAAGATGACGGTGGAGGACAATCGACTGGGTCTCATCATGGAGTACGTGGAAGGACACAACTTGCGACAGCTTCTGGTGGATCGAGGGCCCCAGGAGGCCGATACTGTCCGCCGATGCGCGTTACACATGGCGTCGGCCATCAAGCATTTGCATTCGATGAAGATTGTGCACCGTGATATCAAGACCGATAATATTTTGGTACGAAAATAACAGAAATTCAAATAAAATAAGTATAAAATATCACGCTTATCACGGGATCCGACGGAAAAGAATAATTTGGCTTAGTTATTCTTTAAAATTTTCTGAAATATGACCTATTGAATAGGATTAAGACACAAACGTGAACCTAGATATTATTAAATTGCTTGCCGTTGAATTATACAGCACAGAGTATATGCAGTGTATAGTGCATGCGCGCATTGATTCATAACACGACGATGTATTTTCGAAGTTAAAACAATAATTTTCAAACAACGTTTCAAACCTGATGTTAAAAAAAAACCGTACAGATAGTATTTAATCATGCTTTTTTTAAGCTAAGATCACCAAAAATTTATATTTCAAACATTTAATAATGTTCTTCTACACTGTTCTTGGATATGAAATTTATCATGCTATGCACGTTAAAAACTAACAAAAAGTACAATCTTCAAGGTAGCGGTCATCATAAAAATATGTTCAGTCATCGGATATACTAAAATATACCTTAATGGGAATTCCGAAAGTCTATTTACTAATTCATGAGCGTGTTTCAGTTCAGTTTTACAGATATACGTAATCAGATTTTTTATTGTTTTTTTATTGCACGAAAAAAAAATGCCTCATGTTTCAATAGTTTGACGTTTGATTCGATACGTCATCTTGCAGGTGACCAAAGATCTTCAGACTTTCAAGTTGGCCGATTTTGGCTTGGCGCGGGTGGTAGAAAAAACGGAGCAGTACAAAACCGTGAAGGGAACTTACCGCTACATGGCTCCAGAAATCCTCAGAAGGTCAAAGGGAGGTAGCGGTGGTGCCAAATATTCGCTTACAGTCGACGTGTACAGCTACGGTAAGTCAGGACGTTTATTTAGTTTGTAATATATAATTGGTATATAAATTAAATTAAGGATTTATTAGAATGTTTACCTGCAACAATTTTTTAGTTATTATATTTTATATATATTTGTTGCACAGATAAAGTCTAATATTGTCGGAGACAATGACCTGATGAAGATGTAATTGAATATTAACCTGCAACAAATGTTTAACATTAAATTCGATATTTGTTTTACCTCGAAGGTCTGGTGCTATTGGAGACGATGACCGGTAAACCGGTGTTTCAGGATTTGGATCGTCACCAATTGGAACTGGGAAAACGAATGGGAACCTTGACGCCGACAATACCGGTAAAAAGAATATTTTTTTTTTAAATATTATTTCTTGGACTTATAATTAAAACTTACGATGACTTGTTATGTCGATTATAACAAATCCGTTGAACTAAAAAGTATAAATTGCCTACGACGTCTAGGCGCTACAGCGGAACATTTAGGAAAAACCTGCTCCGGTACAGCGCGAACGGAGTCTGGCAAACTCTATTATTGAAAACAGCATTGTTACTCATTTTTTGAACGAACGACAAATGCGACCACTAAAATATATTTCCCATTAAATAGACAATTTGAATTTGTGCCTCCCCACGCGTTCCACGCTCAAGCGTTATAAAGGTACAAAATCTCTTTCAAGTACACTACAGTGCTTCAAAAAAAAATCAGTCAACGTCTTAGCGCTTCGTGAGTACCAACGGTAAATTATACGCGTTTCTTCTACTTAAGAATAAGGTTAAAACTCTTAAAATTTTTACATCTGACTATCGCGCTAGTAGAAATTAAGATTTCTCCAAAAACATACACTTTCTACTTAAGGTGTCGAAGAAGTAAGGTGTCAAAACGACAGTTCGCTTCCACGAAACGTAACGTTCGTGGCTAGTGAGGGAGACACGTATTGAGGTAAATTTCAGTCGTGTAACAAAGTGTTGAAATTGATAATTTATTGACCAAAATTACCTAGTTATAATTAACTAGGTAATTTAGGCCCATATTTCTCGATACCAGTTTTGAAAAGCGATGATGCAACGCTCTAGGACCGTCAGAGTTCCTGCAACATTGCAGCAATAGCGGAAAGTGTTTTATTTTCTTATGCATGCTTATAATGTCACCTTCTACTTTGTCGAAATAATGAAAAACAAAGAATGTGAACGATAACTACAGGGAAAAGGGAGTGACAGACATGGAAAGAAAAAATAAACAAATAACAAACGCGTCCCATTAAAAAATACTAAAAGAAAAGTTACACCACGCCCTAACTGCCTGCGACGGGACAATTACCAGTAATTACGAATAAATAATTGTAATACTTGATAATTAATGCATCCCCTGGTTTTAATGTTGAAAAAACTAGTTGAAATATTTCCACACTTCATTGGACATTTTTCAACCTATTATTTCATCTATGAATTTTTTAGTAACACTTACTGTTTGGTATGCACTGAATTTTTACACGTTGGCATACGCAGCATTTTGTAGAAAAAACTAAAGGGGTGTCTATTTTTGTAATCGAGCTGGAAAACATAATTAGTGGCGTCACTTACTTGAAAAACAAAGTCCAGATCTAGAAAATTCGAAGGTTACGCGTTGAAGCTATTAAAAGAACTATTGCTTCGTTTTGTTTCGTTCGATTTCATTTTAGCTCACAAATTTGGGCTGAATGCATGACATGGATCGATGTATCATGTGTAACTCAGTTGTGTATCGTTTAAGCAATCAAATTGAAAGCTTTGGCCTGCAGCTACATTAAACTGATTCGAACGAAACTTAATTTTGCACGTTGATTGATAGGCTAGCTAATGAGCCCATGGCGACCGACCTACCGTGTGAGCTGGCCCGAAGGCATTGGCAGGTGAATACCGTCGCGCGGAAAAAGGAGATACTTCGTGTATTCCGCGCGCGCGCATGCGCGTTTGTAACGTGCACCATATTTTAAACTCAATGACGTCATTTGGGCTCACGTCACGTGGCTGGGAAATCCCTTCCATTAATCATCGCTTTTCAGCAATAATTTCCAGGGCAGCAGCCTAGTTAGTAAAGTGTTCGCCCTGGGCACAAAATCCAAGTTCTGCTGCATCCTTTCTGATCCACCCCATTCTAAACCCCATAGCCCCCCCCCCACTCACAAGTATTTTTTTTATTCACAAATAAGGGCTCCTGGCCGACTGACTTTTATAGTTGAGGCCAGGAGCCGAAAATCGTTGTAATGTAGAGCAACTTGAAATAAAAAATAAAAATAAAAAAATTAGATTTTTTTAGTTTTTTATATTCTTGATTACTGTAGTGAATAGCACTACTAGATGGAATGAACGACTCTAGATACGCCACAAAATATCCAGTAAGCCACTATTTAAAACTTGTTGTCATAAAAATAAGACAGTAGGAACAATCTCCCTTTTCCACCAAAATAAGTATTTTTTTAGTATTGCTATGTTTTTATCCACAAATGGGATGTATGGAAGGAATAGCCCTATAACCATTGCAACCCATATACAGGGTGGGCAAAAAAAAAGGCACCAAAAATGGTTTTGGCTCTAATGTGGTCAAATGTTTACAGAATGTTTTGAAATTTTGCACAAACATTCATAAACTAATAACAAACAAATGTATCATTTCAGGTTTTTTTTTCAAAGTGTCCTATTTTTTTTAAAAAACAAACGCGGTAGCAAACGCAGCTGGGCCAATTTCACGTCTATTGACGGCTATTGCAGCGATTTCACGCTAA
>JAUJYS010002149.1:0-15452 GCA_033995665.1 Melogona broelemanni
TGACTTTCGCTACGCACCCCACTCGACACCGTATTTTCAGGTCGCTCATGTCTTGAACGTGTAACTTAGCCAATAAATAATTTATCCAACTTCTACCCACCATTACTAACAAAATATTTAATCATTCAACCATCATCAAGTCCACCTTCTCCGCATCCCTACAATTAACCTCAGATTTTTTTTTTCGACCCCACTGGGTTTCGAACAGAGACCACCACATCTCTCATCAATTTAAACTCCAAACAACAAGTGCATTTAACCACAGACCCACCGCTCTTGCACAACACTATCATGGAATAAATTGGCATCTAAGCTGTCAAATTTTCGATTTTCATATTAAATGATTATTTTAAAAAGCAACTACCCACCAACAAAATTTTAATTCATCCACCTACACATGGTTTCGAACCAACAACCTCTCACCTCTGATCAATTCGAAACTCTAAACCCAAAGTGCCTTTAACCAGAGACCCGTACCGGTCTCGCACAACAACTTTAGCGAAGTAATATCTACAAGTGCTTTTTATTTGACAGTATTAAAAAATTAAAAGATTCTACTACCCGTATTCGAACAGGAAACCACCTCAACCGAAAACACAGTGCCTTTAAGCACTGACCCACCAGACAACCCATATTGATGTAAACATTCGAAACATGTATTTAAAAATTTCTAATGAAGACTTAAAAAAAATGTAACGGTTGTGAGTCATCTACAACTTCAATTAAACTCAGAGGAGTTATTATCAATTAAGAAAATTGCTGGAATATTCAAATCATACTCGTAGTACATAATAAGTATTCGTAGTAAATAATACTTGTAATAGAGAGGACGAATTTGTATGAGGATTTTTACCTTTGCGGAGTCGCAGTGTTTTTCTTGGATGTGACAATCGCATTTGCAGGATTCGTGTTCCTGGATTTCGGCAAGGAAACACCTGGATTCGGTGTTGCTGGGAGACGTTCCTATAACTGCCGTAATCTACAACGCACATTGAATTATAAGTCACGGAATGGTATTTTCGATTCAGGTCTTGCCCGATTTTATCAGTCGTATAATGTATCTAGTGCATACAACAGTGATGAATTTACTCATATATACTCACTCGATACAAGTTTTAAAGTACCGTAGTAAATTGGATATAACATTGTATTCCTGAACCCTTGACTGATTTGAGGTTTTCTGAATTTGACATATTTTCTTGTTCAATATGTCTTCACAGTTGATTATGTCAAATGCAGATGCTCAACAACTTGGCAGTGGTTTTTCTTCTCTCTGTCAAACTTGGGCATATTAGAAAATGAAACCTATGCACTTGATTTTTTTTTTTTTTTTCTTTTGGGGCCCAACAAGATCGGACACGATATTGATGATATCGCGAGGAATACGGGTTTTTTGTCAGCTAAAATAAAATGTACTCCACTCACCGGAATTTGAGTGAATCTGATTTTATCCGGAATGCACGACTTCTGTGCGTTGAAATCCACACTGCAAGATCCAGTACACCAATTCACTTCTACGTGAGTCGGATACAGGTACATCAACTTCCGATGGCAATGGAATAAAATGTCATTAATGTAATAATTGATTCAGTGATCAACACGGTTGATCACTGAATCAAACGACAGCTGAATGATCGGGGTGGCACCCGTGAAACATATGTACTGTCTACCGTGGCGGTGATTATGTGAAATTGATACATTTTGATTTTGTTTCGGTCGTGTGGATGGGGACGGGTGGGGGGTCTTTGGAGTGTGGAATTGTCGTCGACCAGTTGCGCCCAGATGAGCGCTACGGCGCTACGGTGATTTAAAAAAAAATTGCATTGCATTCACTTTCTTGAAACATTACAGGCGCAAATCTTGTTTAATTATTCTGAGAATGTTATTGGTGCGTAAGTGGCGCGCGCGACATTTAACGTGCATGGAAGCAAAAGAAAACAATTTTTTTAAAATCCAAATAGCCAAAATGCTGGTATATTATTATTCTATTTGTTTTAAAAAAATTCAAACGAATTGATTAATTATTTTTAAAAATGTAAACAAATTTCTAGGGGGGTGTGGGATTTTAACCACCCTGTATATAACGTTATTTTACTCGCCTGAAACGCTAAATTGAAAACGATTTCCAAAATATACTTGTATGTTAAACTGAACCACCATTGGCGGCGAAAAATAATTATTTTTCATGCACCTAACAGCAGTGGTAAAATAATATTTTAAGCGGTTTGCACTTATAATAAGTAGTTAATAAACTACTATAGCTGATGTCAGATTTTAGGCAAAGTGTATGTTATAATTGACGCCTAAAACATTATTTTATCACTGGCCAAAAATAGCTTTTACGCAAAAATAACAACTCAGAAATTTCTTGGCTTGCCGAACTAAATTTACCTTGTGGTGCATTATTAATCCAGTCACTGGTCTGATCAATTTTCGCGGCGCGCAGGCCAGATTTCCTTGGTCAACCAGATTTGAGTGAAAGTTCTGCGTCACGTTGCAGGCAACTGCTAGTTACAGAAAATATTCGTCAAAACTTGGATCATCCAAAAAGTCTAGTCAGAAATTGATCTTGATCTGGATTTTGATATAATTAGGTAATGCTCGATGAATCCAAAATAAATTATAGTGGTGCGGAAATCACGATCATCATTTTTAGTTTTTACCGTACCTTTAGACAAACTGCTTTTTCCAAAATCAGCAGTTGCATCACTGCCCATACTTCTCATCTGGTAATTAACATTTTTCTGTCGAAAACAGTCGGACAATTTAGTTATTTTAATATACGCGAGCTTTCAGGTGCAATTTAATTATTACTCGTATTATTTACTCTGTTAAGTCAATTTTAAGGAGCGCTAGTCCAGTGACCGCTGCAAATTTATTTTAATTTTAACGTGCATTTATTGTTGTTTAAACGATCTGGATAAAAAAATTTTAGAATCTCTAAATTGTTACTCAGTGTCATTTTGGTGACGCATAATAATATGACGTCTGCACGACGCCCGTGACTGCTCGAAACCGTCACCCTATGTAAAAGGGTTAACTAGGAATAAATAATTGAGTAAAACTGATTAAACGTAAATAAAATCAGTGATATAAAAGTCCGATAGTTTTTCTTTTATTATTCCTGAATACTGTAGGGAATAGCACTAAAGGATATTATTGTCCCCCTCGTGTCGCTCAGGTACAGTTCCAGACTGATTAAAAGTGTCTTAACTATCGGACTTTATTTCCGTTTACTCAGTTTTTCTCAATTAATTCTACGTCTGTATCAGCGTGTATTTTATACACCGCCATCGTTTAGAAACACAGAGCAAAAATATAGTTTTTTTATTCCTTACATTGCGCCTAGAAGGAAGCCACACATGATCGATCCATTCCTTGGTGACGTAGGCAGCGGAAGCCCGTACGGTGGCCAATGCAACGATCAACGTCGCAAACACAATATTCACTCGCATTATATAATTGAAACGAATACTGGATCGGTGGAACTGGCTAACACTATTCACTAGCACTTTTCACGCGGATAAATCAATACGCCATCGGAAACAATTCAGCAGTGAAGTATCTTATACTCGAACGGTTACAGTAATGATCATAGCTGCACAGGTGGCACCAACACGGGGAGAAACAACATGCTTGGTGATATTTCCGTTCATTTTACTTAGCTAATTTCCTTTCCGGGTAATTTGGAGGCGCTCTGCTCGACGGAAATCAGGGCGGATTTTGCCAGAAATTGCGCCAAAAGGATTAATGACTCTCTAGAAACTCGTAAATAACAATTGCATAAAACAATATTATTGAGCCAAACCGGTGAGGTAATGCTTTTTGGATGTGCGTTTAAAATTTGAAATTTAACATTTGTTGTTCAAAAAGTCAACGCGGAACTTTGGTATACGAATGTTGTTTTTTTCACTGCCGGAGATCCTGTACCCTTCCTGTTAAACAGCATAGGCAATATATTTTTTTATTCCTGATCAATGTAGCGAATAGCATTACAAGATATTATTGTTCCCATCGTGTCGCTATGGCAATGTGTGAGGGGCACATGCCAGTACCACAGGATCGAATAAACGAAAGCCTGCGACGGGTACCGAACCTGGGACCACCTGCTCAGTGGACTGTGCCCATATTCACTGAGTCACTGGGAACCGACATATGCAAGGACACATTTTCACCAGTTCCCCAGGATTCAATAAACAAGAGCCTCCCCTGGGGATCGAACCCGTGACCACCGGCTCAGCAGTCTGTTACCATACCCACTGAGCTAGACGGATTGTACTAACATTACAGTTTATATTTTCCTCATAGGGTTCCATCAATATGGAAAAAGTTATGATATTCTTCGGTAGGCTCATAATTAGTCAGGATACAGCCTTGGAAGCTAGAACAATCAGTCTTTCAAAGAAGCTTTCGCAATTTACAAATTGGTTAATTATTTTTTCAAGCACCAAGGCGTTTGGCTAATCTCCATGTATTCAATCTTGGCGCTCTTGACAGCGAACAAAGTGAGTTGTTAAAAATAGTTTGCAAAAAAAAATGAAGCGTAAATTGGCTAGCACCAAGTGTTGACGAAATTATGAATGGATATGCACTGGTTAGTGGTGTACTTTCAGAGAGTACAAATACATTTGCTATTTCAAGTCTTAAGTCATTTGGTGCAATCCGCCATGAACACGTATAAACAAAAATATCAGGATACAGAAATAGTGAAAGTTTGCTTTTAATGATACAAATGAGATTTAATATAACATATTAATGCACGCAAGCCTTAAAAATACGAAAAAATTTGCCCTGTTTATCAAAATCAAAAACATCGCAGATCGTCAAGCCAAGTTTAGTAACTGATTTATAATGGCTAACGTGACTAGACATTTTATTCAGTTACATTCTGTTATTTCGGGAAAAAAAATTCTGAACCAAAATGTACCAAATATCAAAATAAGAAATATTTTTTTACCTTGGCAATAAAAAAAATATTAATTATTTTCCATAGTTTGATTACACCGTCTTTGACGAGAATCAAACAATAAATTAAATCTGGTGTCGCCTACGAAATATTTTGTATTAAAATTAAAGATTTCCTTATGTATCGTACCGCTTAATCAGTGGGTGTTACTTAAGATTGCTCACATTTTTCCTTCGTACATCTGATTCCAATTGTTTCAAATGCCACATCCAGATGCTTCTCAGCACTAAGTCACATCACGATTTAAGAACCACTTAAATTAAGCAATTGAAAGCAGTTATTTAGATCTATTGAATATTCCAACAATTGGCAATCAAAACGGCCACCATACCATTGGCAATCATTTTTATGCAAAATAATGCATTTCGATCAAATACACATAAAATTCACAAATAAAATAATCCTACTCTTCCTTAAGTGAGCGTTTCCCTCTATATGCACGTGATATTCAAACAGGTAGGTATCCGCGGAACGCACGACGGCTAGTATTTCGGTATCTTGTACTCAGGCTCACTAGAAGAGAAAGAAAAAAAATCCATAATTGATGGATGAAACAGTTACGGTTCCACAAGTATACGGACAAAAAACGATACAAACAAATTTGAAACAGGTAAAGGAAACGAACAATCACAAAAATCTCATTGAATAGAAAAAACTTTTTGATGAATGTTTGAGACCAGGATAAAACACAAAAATCAACCTATTTAACAGAAATTTAAAAAAATTCTCCCAGCTTTTCTTCGATAAGATTTCAACGGATCGTCTCAATTTCTTTATTTTTTAAACAATCAATGCTCGTCATCACTAGTAGCATACTACAGGAGATTCTGTGCCCAACTTTTTTTTTTTCACAAGGATTTCCCGTAAAAACTCCAGACGGGACTTTGCACATGAATAATAAGACTGTAATATAACGATGCCATTCTCAAATAGCGCTCACATGTATTCATGATCCGCATGAAGGGTCATAAGAAAATAAACGACAACTTACCCGCTTTCACCGGGATGAGCTTTCCTTTTAGCGATAATCTGAAATAGTAAAAACAAAACACGAGTCAAATTCGAGTGACTAAATGGTATTGCCCCGGGTATCGAACGCACGTAACCAAAATCACAAAATTCGCCCGCAAATATTCACCTGACTGATCTTTTGCCATTCACGATCCAACTCGGCCTTCTCGTCCTTCTTGCCCACTGTACGCCGGGTCTTGCGACCGTCGGCCATCTTGACACCATACTGGAACGCCGCTCTGCGGAAGGGAAAGAATAAAGACAGAGTTACAATTTTGTTGGCTACTACAACGCGAGTTTCAATTCTACCGGGAGTTTCCGGGAGTTTTCCCCCACAATAGTCTTACTTAGGCATGGCTTCCTTTTGGTTCATGTAGTCGCTGTACTCCTCCTGGGTATCGAAATCCCATCGTCCTATTGGACCCTTCTTGTTGCCCTGCATGCACAAATAAACAAAAAGTATTGTATCTTAACAAAAAATGCAATGTAATATAAAAGGGAAAAAAATTCAACTACGCTCATAATAGTGACATTTTTTAGTCATAATCACTGTAGTGAGTATTACTTATATTTTGTACCCCTCGTATCGCTATGGCAATATGTGAGGTGCATATTTTCACCGGTACTCCAGAATCAAATAAACGAGACCCTGCACCGGGAATCGAACCCGGGACCGCCCGCACCGCAGTCAGTTGCAATAATGACTGGGCAAGACGGGTCGTACAATTAGTAAGTCTTTTTTTAAATCACTTTTTGAAATCAAAATATATTGAACCAAAAATAATTTTTATTAGAGATTAACAATTCTAATGACCTCCAAATCCTGAAATGAGTATGGGAGGGCAACGATGACACATTCATTCCAAATAAAACCCAATCAACTTTCCTTCCCACAGCGATCCTAGATGAAGTTGGTCAAACTTACCATGTCCATCTTGGTGTAGTCAACTTCGTCGTCGCTGTCCTCAATGGCGTCGGCCGTTTCGGGGGCTCTTGAAAGTTTAAGGTTGGAAAATAAAATTAATAACAGTAGCTCAATTGATAGTCAGTCGCCGTTCGTAGCAAACGTGTACAAAAAAGGCGTCACTTACCCCGGATAACATTCGGCATAGCTGTCGGGTTCGGTCAACTTGGCCATGATCTTGGAATGTCGCATCTTGGACTCGTCCCGTTTGGGCATCGTTCCGAAACTGAAATAATAAAATAAGAACAAATGAAGATTAGTTAATAGGAACCTGACACTCCGATAGGATGCATGAATATTAATTGTTTTTCTTCTGTTGACTATCCAGGATCTAAGTAAATTTTTCCAATAAGTGAATTGCAAAATTGAAGTCGTGAACAATACTTTGACAATTTTGCCTTTAAAGAGACCACCAGTAAGATTTCTTACCCGGATGTAATTTCGTGCGTTATGGCTGCAGCAGCGGCGACAGTGCTGGCATCCTTCTCGCGCGACTGCAGTGAGAATTTGTCCCAGGTGCTGTTCTCCTCCCACGGCTTATCCCGATCATCCTAGAAAAATCGTACATCAATGGTGGATTTGAATCCAGAAAATAACAGGAAAGTTGCGAGCAAATGTCACTTCTAATAGATTGTTCACCGACGAATAGAATTTAAATGAGCATTTAACTTGTGTGAAATATTAACAATCGAGGATTTTTTTAAACATAGTTTACAGTTACACTCGATATCTAAAAACATCTTTGTACCACCATTTAAATATAGTAAAATTAATCTCAAACGATAATAATTTTTCCTTAACGATGTTGTAAGGCTATTAATACACACGAACCTCAGTGCTCGGCTTCTCAAAATAGGCATGGGGCTTCTTATCCTTTGACCTCTTGTCTGAGGGGCCACCCTTTGAGCCACCTGCTTTGGCCACCAACGGGACATAATCTCCGATTTCGCCGTAGATGCTGAAAATAAAATTGCATTTTCCAATCAATACATATTTCAAATATCCTCAGTGATTCTCGAAAGTCGTGCTTTTCGTAAATGCTTAATCGGCACAGAGACAGGATACTGTACATGCCAAACGTGAGTGCTGCGAGATTAGAAATTAAATTACCTGTCGTCCATTGCTTTGTGGTCTTTGTCGTCGTCTTTCATTCTGCCTATTGTGCGAAACATAAAACCACATCAGAATATCGAGCAAAAGTCTGTCATAAACAGATTATCGCTTCGCTTATATCAAATCGAGTCCAACTAAGCCGATAGTGAATATTTTTTAGTAAATCATCTTATTTGTTTGCGCGATAATGTAAAAAATATTGTCACAGCCGTGAACTCACCCTTGTCTTTCCTCTTGATCTTCTTGCTGCTTCGAGCACCCTGTCGTAGGTACGACAGAATTTGAGTGAGCTTGTTGATGACGATATCGTTGGTAGTCAGCGTTGTTTGAGACTATGTGAGAAGACATTCAGAAACAAAAAAATATAACAAACATTAAACAAGAAAAATATATGCGGTCTTATTATTTTACATTTTACAAATTAATTTACCAAATTCAACCACAATTGCGTGCTGATCTACTTAAAAGTCGCCGGAAAAGTAATTCATTGTCATTTAACGAAACACTAACCTCCACGCTGGGGCAGTCGGCCTTGCTGCGAATGAGCACGGTGGGAATATCGCTCTCGGCGAATTCGTCTTCCAGATCGATGACGTAGGCGAGTCGACCGGGCAGGAACAGCTCGTTGCGTTCGTGCGCGCGGTGCTTGAACACTGAACGATAGATGTTGCGACCTGCAATTAAACAAAAAACTCAAACGTTCAGCCAATACACACCACATTCCAAACACAAACACACACCTTTGAAACAAAAATTGAAAAATAAATTATTTTTTGTTTCCAAAAACGGAAGTGAATTTCACCGCTGGAAATTATGTACCGAGACTAGCGTTGCTATGATAGTGAGGGAAATTTTCACCAGTAACCCGGGATGGAATAAACGAGAGCCCGCGACGGAAATCGAACTCGGGACCGTGGCACCGTGCCACCAATCGAGCACAATACCAACTGGGCTACGCCGTGTCGTACGTTAGAGAGCATCCAATAAAATCGTTAAAAATATTTTTTTAAATGTAACTGTTTCGCCACATTTGATCTCTTAAAACGTCATCGCTTACCGAATTTGGTTCTGAACTCGATTTGACTGTCCTCTTCGTCCTTGTCCCTGGAGAAGATAAGTAACAATTGCAAGAACTTTTAACCAATATTTTTAAACGAACGACCAGACACTCCATTCGTAATCAGGCGTTTGTCGACTCACCTGTTCATCTTGACTTTGATGACCTCTTCCAGTTCCTCCTCTTCCATTTCCTTGGTGGTGATCTCGCTGCGAACCTATAAGAATAGTCGACGCGATTAGGAACCGGGCTAGACGTCAGAACAATAACATGGAATCCAATCGTCACGATGAGACGTTACCTTCTGCAACAGGGCATAGTCCAAGCCCTTCACCAAATGGGTGTGCTCCATGTCACCACCCAAGAACTTGGATTCCTGGATCATCTGACGACGTCGCTCGGCCGCATCCAGGCCCCTGCAAAACACAAAAAGGGTCAATTTCTTCATCTAGAACAGACCTTACTTCGACTATTGGACACTTACTTTCGAGGGAGCAACTTCAAAATAATTTAAATTGATATTCTAAAAATAGTAACAGATCGTGGGCCTTCATTTATTTTGCGGTCATTTCGTAAAACATATGTTTAATCGTTTTTCTTGGTTTTTATGTGCAATGATCAATGAGCAGAGTGGATTTGGCCGACTGGAACGCGTCTCGAAATGGTCGACTTACGATTTGGCGTCTGGAGCCACTGCCCTGTACCCGGCCATGGTACTAATGGGGTCGTCGTTCTGGTAGTCTGGATTGGCGCCGTCTCTCCGCTCGCGTGCCTAGAAAATAAACCAAATAAATCAATGCCGAGGAAAAGGCCTACTAATCCTTGAAAATCCAAAAATTAACTTTTAATTGCATAACTAAGTTCAATTGTGAAACTTACCCTGTCTCTGTACTTCTCCGCTAACTCAGCCATCTTATCTTCCTCCGCCTTTTTGAGGGTGGCATAGAAACTGGACAAAAAATATAAACAAAATCAATTTAAGAAACTACAAATACACAAAATAAATTACAATTCTCTCAAATATGAATTTAATATTAAAATAGCGATACATCTGCTCGCTGATCAAACCGCATAACAGATAAATGCTATAGCCATACTAAGAAAACATCATCTTAAAAAAAAAAGCTTCGACTCACGTCTTCTTCTTTTTGCGTCGGTCGGTCTTGTCGTCCATCACGGGCGTCTTCTCGCTGTCCTTGGCCTTGGCGAAGCTGCTGGAGGCGCTCGGCACAGACGAAGATGGCGCCCGCGGGGTCATCATCAACTTACGGAAATCATCGTTGGTCAGCGGCAGGTGTCTAAAAATTGGCATACGCAATCAGTCTCTAAACTGACAACCCTGTTCCATGATAAATGGAATCGGTTAACATGCAACACGTTCTTTAAAACAAAGGCATTATCGCATCGGCATTTGGTATTGCTCTTTGCTGCCAAATGCAGCGGGCAGAGTTTATTGATAAATTGAAATGCACTTACGAATCGCCACCCTGGTCCTGGGCCTCCCGGGGCGCCATGGCTCCACCGCCGACAAAGACCTCGTCTGGAAGAGCCACACATAAACAAATGACAATTATTGGTTTTGGTCGTACATAATTGAACGAGCATAGGTTGAAGTAATAGATAACATCGTTTACGTTGGTGGCAAAACGTTGTCACAACTACAATGTATATTTGCAAGCAGCTCTGGAGGGACCTATGTTAATAGAGAAATATGCCTAGTGACCTCATATATTGTTATCGTTTTTAATGAAATGAGTGCACAGGCCAATGAATAACATACTTAGCTTTCATCAAAACTGACGATTTAACCATTTCCACGTCCTGTCAACTAGGCTAACGGAATGTACTTTAGCAGAGCTTGCAGGTTTAGACCTAGGTTCAGTACATGTATGTCAATTTCCAGGTCATCTTCTTGCAAAACACGTTTGACATTTCAAGAATACAAGGTGTTGCATAGTCTTCATTCCCGAGACACCAAATACGTCTATTTTTTTTATTTAACGCCACAAAAATCAATTCAAAGTTCGGCTAGGCCTACCAAATAGGCCTTCCGATGAATTGACAAGCGTTCCGAGGCAAATTTTCAACAAATTTAAAATTCATAAGTAACATCACTTCTTCCGTGCTTCGTATACTTACTTTCTGGCATTTATACTTGTAAGGTGTAGACAAATTCAGAGCTTTTACGGTTTATCTGTAAAATGGAAACAAGTTTTGTTTTCTTCAGCAAGCCGCCATTTTCTTGATAACCGGAAACGGAAGTTACGTTTCATACTTCTAGTTCACATATGGTGCTCAAATACGAATAACCTATTTTGCTACAGGGTGCCCCATAGAGCATTGCTTATTTTAAAATTCCAGGTTAAATACCCCGGGCCCAAACAAATATATTTTTTTTTTGAATCACCGAATTACTCCCCCTTGGTTTAATTACTCACTACCGAATTACTACCCCTTGGCGATGTGAGGGGCAGGGAAGGGGAATGACAGCTGGTAAAGCCAGGCTGCCGGGGATCCACCCCTAATGGCGCGTCCACACTTGTATCATGATCGCGATGATGACACGGATACGCGACAATTGGATAACTTGTTCCGTATCAAATGCGTCGATCGTTTACGCGTATCTTCAGTTTTCCAGTATTCAAACTGAGGCCAATATGGCCGCTCAAGCACATGTTTGTGCATCATCAAAATCCCCATCCTAAAGTAAATGTGTAAAATACAAAAGTAATGTAATGTTGATAATTACAGAGACGTTCCTGGACTTTTTTGTTTATACAACTCTGCCTCCATATTCGCAGTATAAATTTTAACAAAAACTGATAAAGTATCGTGTTGACGAAGATCGTTGGAAGCATTGCCTACAATGATCACGGGAAAGATACTGCCCGTATCCGTAGCACGTATCATCTTTTGATGTTTCGGGGAAATACTGACTCTTCGCGGAAACAGCTCCGATCCGATCTTTCCGCCATTTTGATATGGGCATTTGATCTGATACGGGGTATTTGATACAAGTGTGGACGCCCCTTAAGCTCTGGACTCCCTAATGGAAGCTCATGGGTGACGCCAATACCCCAGGCTAACGAATAACCGAAAGCCTTAATTTCGATTTTAATTATGCGAATAATTTTAATTAGGCAATTTGTTCCAATCTCTCAAATTTGGCATATCTATTAAGTTAGGAATATTCACATAACGAATTGCTTTGATAAGTCAGATTTTATTATGCTATGCTACGGTCTATTCTAGTTAATTATGCAAAGACTAGTTATTTTAATAGCGTTGAATAAAACTACTGAGAACAGATAAATATTGTCACATGAATCATTTATTGGGATCGACGAATGAAAGAAAACAAAGAAGGGTGATTTACACTTAAATGTACAACAAAAATTGAACCGCAAACAAATTTGTTTTTCCACAAACACAATATAAATCGTGACATCAATGTTGATTGCAATTACAGCACAAAATCTTTTTTTTTTTCTTCGTTTGAAAGATGACAACGTAGCAATAATGCCAATCAATTTAAAGGATCTAATAAATTACGACGAATGGGCCTCACTTAAATTTTAAGTGGCCCACACGTTGTGGCATTATTAAATCTTAGTTTGGCAAATGGAGAGTTCCGATGTAAAACTTCGTGACACGATTAAATAAAATCGCAGTAAGATGACTTAACAAATGGAATGAAGACGGCTCGAGATTAACGGCCTTTGGTACCTAGTGTCCGAAATCAACACCAGTCATTTGACAAAAACGGTTACAAAACGAATGACTTGCCATCTAGTGTACAAATGAGTCCCCAAAAAACTAAATGATCAGCGATTAACGCCACCCCGATGACTACTCCACGGCTAGCAAAAAAACACAAAAAATTGTCCCAACAATCACCCCAACCCTATCTTCAAAATCGGCAGCCAGTTCTATGCTTATAATAACGATTTTAAAATATAAAAAAACATCCCAACTTTCTTTTTTTAATTAAAAAAGAAAAGAAAACTACTTGAGATGGGGAATCGATGCTAAAGTGACGGCAGCTGAAGCAATAAGTGACAATAAACGGCATCTTCAACATTGAATCTGAAGAAGACTGGCGAAGATTCATAAGTGTGTACAAATGTAACACTAAGACAGGAGTTTACAAAGATAACACGTTTTGGCAGAAGAGTTAATTGACGAAATCTACGTTTCGAAGACGCTTTTTAACACACAGCCTACAAGAGGACGCCCCTTTACTAAAGACTTCAGGGTGGCTAACGTACTGAAGTGATGCGCGAGCCCATTGATGTAATTTAAGCTTTATGATGAAAAATCCTTTTCAACCGCATTATCGTAAGTCGCCCGTTTGGATTTTCGAGGAGCGTTTTCTCGCGTCAGAACGTCGGCGCGAAGAACGTGTGCATTCAGTAGCGAAATTGGGATTGAGAACCACCGTCGTAGTAGTCACCGCCGGAGCTGCGAAGATGAAGAAACACGCACGGATGTCATCGAACTGAGTAGGACAACTCAATTTTCGAAGTGGTTGGTTTTTTATGGCTTTAATGTAGAACGGAAAATTTTGGTGGGTGTGTAGTCGAGAAAGCAGAAGTGGTCGAAACTGTTTTTGAGTAGTAGTAGTAATGGTGGTGGCCAGAATCTTAAAACTAGATTTTTTTCTGTAATTGTACACATTATATGCCCCTGGCTCCGCGCGCGTCTTGTGCTTTTTTTTGGTCGGTGTTCGGGACAAGTCGAAAGTGGGGGGAGGAGACGACGGGATCCGACGCTGCGGCCGGCTTCATTTAACTGAAAACAGCGAATGCAGATTAGCTTACCATACGAGAAGAACCGATTGACGTGACTTATTAAAAAAAAAATAAAGATTTGGATCTTTTGGAAGGATAACGAGAGGATATTCGACAAGTGGGTTGTAATTATTCATATTTAAAATAAATACACCGACAGGGCAAGGACCACTACGTGAAACAATCGTGGCAAGAGATGAAAATTGAAAAACGTGCACAAATAAACGAATAACTATAATAAAGACAAAATATGGCATACGTAAAAAGGGGCAGCTTGTTAATTAATTTAAGTTATTCGGATTTAAATTTAAGTTCTCAAGATGTTCTTAAACTAGTTTGGTTATTAGTAGGGGTGCAACTAGAGCTATAATTATTCAGACGTTTAAAATGTACTTTGTCACGCTGGATAGTCTCGAATTGATCATTGAACACTAAATCAATTGAACCACTAATTTTTTTGACATTATGGACAGTCTGGAAACTTAGTAATGTGGCTTAAATTTTGTCAGCCCGAAGAAGGCAGCGATTGGCTGTGGCCATTTTAGGCATGGGACAGGACCAGCCGTTGCAACGGTCGGTTTGTCTGTTGTAAATATTGGTGAATGTTGCATTGATTTGGATCAGAAGCGAAGAGAAAGCTAAGGCGGGGTTACATGAGACGTAAGCGTGAAGACTGAAGATACTCGAGAGAAGATGTAAAGCAGCCGGAGATAAAAAGTTTGGCGAAACTATTGGTTTTTACACAGGGTGCAGAAGATAGGGGTGGAAAGGCACAATGTCTAAAGGGATCAACACACTGTTCCAATAACATGACATGCTATTTATGGATCTGTGTGTTTTCAGAGAGCTTCAAAAATAAATCGACATGTTTACATGGGCATTGAGTTAGACGAGAGTTCGGAGCGAAGTGGCAGCGTTGCGTTTTTGAGTTTGTTTTTTGGTAATATTTGCAGATTTGAAGCGAGGACATGCAGATTTTGTTTTGCGATTAAAGCGACGGAGTTACGGTGACAATATGGAGTTGGATTAGAGAAGTCGCGAAGCTACTTTTCAATCTCAGACTGAAAAAAAACGGCAGATAAAAGTTTGTTTTTAACTAGATTCGGCACAGGTAGCAGGCGATCAAGATTTCCCACGAGTCTTTTGCCACGATTTTTTTTTGCGTTTAGATTCCATGCGAGCAGATTGTGTATGAGTAGAAGGAACATAACATTCCACCCATTCGGATTTTTGTTTAGATTGTCTGGTTTTTGTTAAGACATTGTCTATAGAGTGGTAGAAGCAAAGCGCAGGAGGAAACCGTGGCGTCCCTGAACAGAAGGACTTTTTGACGCAGCGTTCATTCGTTAAATTTGCCGGAGAATTTTGTTTTTTCGAGTTTTTAATTTGTCGTGCATTCGTTTATCCTCTAACTCGTCAAGTACAAAGTCACGCCGTTTCAGGGCAGTGACATTGTGACGCGCGTCGTGAACCGTAGTCAGGTGGTCGTCAATGCCCATATATAACAAAAAATAAGGTTTTTACCAGAGTACGGCCCGCATCAAAAGCGTG
>JAUJYS010002150.1:0-15447 GCA_033995665.1 Melogona broelemanni
AACGAAAGCCTGCGCCGGGAATCGAACCCGGGACCACCCGCTTAGTAGACTGTGACCATATCCACTGAGCCACTGGGAGCCGACTGAGGGTCGTCGGAGTCTTTTTTTCGGCGTAGTGTCGTGGTCTCTGGAGCACATATTTCGCTCTTTAGCAAATACTTCGTTTTTTCTTGAGTTATTGCCTCGCCAGATGGTTTGATGTATAACCGAACGCTTGGTATTTTTTTAATGTTTTTTGGGATGGACTAACTCCACAGTCCACATATGCAGTACTTCTATACTAATTGCAATGCGTGTGTATGTAAGAAAGAACTGGAGTGGGGCTTTCAACGTGCTCTGCTTTTTGAAACTGTATCTGCCAACAACTGGTGAAAGTCTCTCCGTTTTTTGCTAAGCGGGGTGCGTTTTCCAATCCAATTTGTTTGGTAATGGTAATGGCCTGGTTCGAAGTGGTGGACCATCGGATCTGCCAGAGGGTACTATTGGATGTTAAATGAATGAGCGCCTCCAGATTTGGAAGGAGCTCAAAGCGCGTGTGGTTTCATAGTCTTTGGCATGATAAATTTCATTGTGCTTCGTTGGTCTCGGTTGCTATCTTCGTGGGGAAATCTTTGAGTGATTGCTCAATGTTTTTTTGCCAAGGTGGGTGTCAAGAAGAACTATTAGCTACGAAACGTCATTATTGGTCACGTGGTCATTGCGGTTTGTCGAATTGTGTCTTAACTGTTTATTTACGAAACCATTATCGAAATTTTAGAACTGTTTTGCTACGATATTTTTTTTCCGAACAGTAGGTTTGCGAAGTGCAAGTTAATATGCAAACTTTATGAATATTGTGTTTGTGAATTAATTACAGTTTTAGTCGATTTTTTAATTGCTGTTTTAGTCAATTTATTGAACTTAGGCAATATATTTCATTCATGGGATGAACCATTTCATGAATAGGATTGGATGAAGAGAAAAAATATGCCCACTGCTCTTTAAAAAAAAACCCTTAATTTATTAAATTATAGTATTTAAAAAATTGTAAGTACAGAAGTAGGCCGACATGATTATCATCAATTTCTGTAAATAACAATTGAATAAATTTTTTTGTAATAAATTGCAATTAGACTTTAAGACTCGCGTCGTGAGAAGTGTTAATGTACGTTAGACAATTACATGTAGTTGCAATTAAATACAATTGACTTATTAAATGTAATAATTTGCATTTTTATGTCTATTTATTTGTTCTTTGCAGGTGTTAACGTCCTATATGTTAGAGAGATTAAGCTTTTAGTAACTGAAAATGGCTCAAGAAGTCGAGGACAGGAGCTAATTGGATTGTTGTTCATGTTTCATATGCATTCAGCAACAATTAAAAAAAAAAAAAAACATTATCTAATTTATGATTCCTTTTCACTTGTCGTTGCAGCCAAGCGGAAGAGCGCCGTGGAGCTGCTCCAGGAGAGCAAGGCCTACTACGTCAAATCGGAGCAGGTCCGCGACGCCAAGCAGGAGCTCAAACACACCGAGCACCTCCAAGTCACCTCCAACCCCAGCTACGACACCCTGCTCCGCCACCCGCTCCACCGCTCCCACAACGTGCCGGACGGCGCTGCCCCGCCGCCCCCTCTTGCACCACCCCCGACCACCACTTCCACCACCTCTCAATGCCAGATCACCACCGTGACGTCCTCCATCGAGCCCCGCCTCCTCACCGTGACGCTACTGGCCCCCACCCCCCGCCTCCACGTCCAGAAGCCGGCGGCGTCATCCTCGCCACCCACCAACGGCGTGGCGTTGACACGAACCCCTAGTGATTCGACCGCGACTCCCTGCCCTCGCATGCCGTCTCGCGTGCAGGGATCGGCGGCACAGGCGCTTGGTGTTTTCCCCGGTGGTAACACCAAAAACGCGTCGGTCACCCCGCCGGTCCCACCCACCAAGTCGGCCCCACCCCCGGTGGCTGCAAGGCAGCACCGACCACCCCACCTACGCTCCAAGACCCAACCGGAAACGTCCGGCGTGCCACCTTCGGCGCCGGCCCAACGCGCCCAGCATCATCATCACCCGGAGTACCGACGCAGCCACTCGGAACGGGACAACAACACGGACGACATCCAGATGAAGCTGCGACGCCTGCTCAACTACACCGACTCCAAGGAGAACCTGAGCAACGCGGGCAGTAGCGGGAAAAACGGTGGCGGGACTGAGGTACCAGTCCAGCGGAACGGCGAATCCGGACCGGATCGTCTGGCTACGGGTGGCGGGGACACGGCCTCACAATTACTCCGTCAGCTCCATAACGACAACATCCTCAATCAGGAGTTGTCCCTATTACGCCTCCTTAGCCAGGACAGTCCTCGCCACCGCCGCCACGACGACGATAACAACTTCTGTGATAACGACGCCGACCACCAGCCGGTCATCCGCCCGCGGCACCAGCAGGATGGCAACCACTGCATCCATAAAAGCATGCCGGATCTCTCGCCCTACCAGCTGGGCACCACCCCCAGACGACGGCAGCCATCCGATGACGACGACGACAGCGATAGTGACGACTCCCTACTTCTCCGTCTACGCGCTCCTAAAAGCGTGGACGCCAAACTGGTCACCACCTTGACCACCTCCACTGGCAACGTGGCCGCCTCCACCAGCCGGAGCACCTCCGACTACGTCAGCCGGAGTCCGTCGTTCCGTCGTGAGGAACAGCAACCGGCGGTACCGGACCGGCCACCTTCTCCCCCGGAAGTGGCCACGGCCGGCCTGGACGAAGACGGCGACTCCATCATGCCCATGAAGCGATCCAGTCAGGCGGACGGGATCTACTCGGTGGCCGACGCGGTGGGGCTATTCGGCGGCGGCATGCGGCGCACCCGGCCCATCCTCCGCTCTAAATCGGACATCAGTCATCGGTACTCAAAGAGCGGGACCGATCTAACCACTACCGGGTCGCCCCGTCGGCATTCCCAATCCGGCGCCGAGCTGGAGAGGTTCTTCGACACCATGGGTCTGGACAGCACGGTCCTGTACGCCCTCAACACGCCGCCCTCCGATTGCAGTTCGGCCGTCTTTTTCCATAGCGTGTCCACCAGCTCGTCCAGCTGCTGTCCACCGCCCGGATGCGACGCTGCCTCCAACGGTCACCACCACCATCACCATCATCATCATCACCACGGCGAGGATGATGCACCAGGAGGTGGAGCGACCTCGGTGGCGGCCACGGGTGGAGCCACGGTGGCCACAGCCACCACCTCGGCCTCGTTCGGCCACCAGACCAATGAGGGGATCCGGAATACAGATTTGCTGCAGCACGGACCGGTGGAGACGTCGATCGTGGAGCGGAACGCGCGGGTCATCAAGTGGCTGTTTAACTGCCGGAAGGTGCAGTCGAGCGATGGGCGGAGTAACGTCAATGTACCGTCGAGGAAGTCAGAGTCCTAGGTGGACTTGGAGATTGATTTTGTTTTTTTCTTCCCTGCTAAGCAACTGATCCTATGATTACAAAAATAACAGTCGTGTTTCGGTTGTGTGATTACCTGTGTTTTAAATGCAATGTCACGGGTACTGTGATCTACTGGATGTCGTTGATTGCAGCAAGTCACAATTTCCGTTATTCATGTTTGTTTTACTCGGTTCGCCCAATCAGATCATTTTATAGCAAAAATGATGTTTTTGTGCGCCCAATTACTTTTAAAAACTTTCGGCACCCGTTCTTTTGAAAGCAAATTTTAAACAAGTTTATATTTTTTAAATTATAAGTTGTCTTTCAATTACAATTACAATTACAATATTTACCCACAAACAGCCCCTTTTAGGGGGGCCAATGGCGGGGGTATGTTAATAGGCTCTGTATTCGAGTATCTATATTCTCTGTATTCAATTACACAAATTGCATTAAATGTTTGAAAATAAAAATAAATTTTATTACATTTAATTCGTGAATTGAAAATAAATTTTAGTAAATTTAATTCGTGTTCTTTTTATAAGTTCCTACTCTATCATTGTTTTTAAAAATAAATATCTAATATTTTTTAATACAGTGGCTGTTTCAAAAGCATGCTATTGTAAATTCTGATAACACATCAATTACTGACAATTTCTGACAACACATCATTACATTCAATTAACCGGATGTAAAATGTATCTGCGTGAATTCCTAGTAGAAACTTTGAAAATTAAATGTTGTACATTTTAAAACACTTTTAGAGCATTTCAAAAATTATATCGCACAAATTAATTGCTGGGTGGCCAACGCACGTATTTTTTGTCTTTTGTCGTTCCCATGGGTTTCAACCAAATTCCAAACCTATTGTCACATCCCCACTCATCTGATCATCTCGTTTCTTCTATTACCATAAAAAGTAGGGTTGCGGAGAAAAAAACCTTATTTTTCTCCTAGCGCTGTAGCCGTAGGACGTAAAAGTTGAGTAAACATTTGAGTTTACAAGTTTTTTTCTATTATCATAAATCCAGGTGACTTGCTGCCCGACTCCACGATGATGCCGACTCTAGTTTGTCGCCTGTGACTTAATTTTATCGCCGATAGATGGCGCAATGTTTGTGCCGTTTTCTCTCCCATATTCACGTGACCAACTATTTGTCACGTCTAATTGTTGAACTCTATCTTGCCTTTAGGAATGCATTTCTTTTCTTATCGCTACAGAATCTAACCCTGCCGAGAGACCTCCAATCGTTCACCTGGATCCAACGCAAGTGTCCATAAAATTCAGGCCAATCACGTGATTTTGCAACATTGAAACCAATCTCATGCGCTGTACAAAAACATGTACGGGTTAACATGTAAATGCTGAAACGATATAATTGCAAATGTATTTATATAAAATCTTTTATGCTTGTCCAGAACACAAATGACACGACGGAACGCTTGCTGACTTCCTTGTTTTGCTGAAACAAGCAAAATGTATCCGCGAAACAGAAAATTAATTAAGCCAACAACAGTCTGTTGACTATTATCCATTTCATATTTTCCATAAACAAATCACAGGGCCAATGTCGTCCATTTTATATTATACTCACGCAAGCATCTTATTTCTATCTGATAATCTAGTTTATTTAACTCCTGAAGAAACGTTTATCTGTGTGTTCCACGCAATGTGACTGGTCAATTAATTTTTGGTTTATGATGTTTCAGGTTTCTGGTGAGTGGCGGTTGTTTTGCTGCTTGCTGGTTGACTAGTATTAAAGGATTGCAACTTTGAGTGCTTGTAATTTGTACAACGCTTGTTGGTGGTTTGTAGTTCTGCTTTTGTGGCTGGGGACATTTTTGTTGACCGGGACTTCTGTGCGATCCTCACAAAAGTTAATCACCCGTAGCCATCGTACATCGTTTTCCCACGATCACTTGTACGCTATGATACATTTCAGCTGCTATTGTACAGAGTGTAATGCTATAAATGCAATTGCTTCTTTTTTACATTTGCCTGGTGATTGGCCATCATCTGTGGAAGGTTCCTTCTCCATATGTCATTGCAGTGGGCGCAACTTTGGCATGTCGAGTATAGATTTGACTCGATTTGATGTGACAGTCTTTTTTAAATTTAGTTTGCAGTCTCATTTTCCTATTTACTCAGGTAGTTTTTTCATCCTTCCACCCGGCAGCTAAGACGAGGATGTATATATACACAAGATTTGTCATCCACTTTTTTTTAAAAAGAAAAACTTGCTATTCCATTTTTTTTTAAATAACTTGATTACCACGCGTTTTTCTAAAAATAATTCCTAAATGTGAGCTCTGTTTCCGCCAAGGTTTTTTTGATACCGGAAGTAAAGGAGAAGGTTTTGTACGAGCAGGGTTGTCAGATTATAAATCGCAGTTGGTATTGTACCTTGCAACTCTTGGAACGCAGCATCGAAACTTAATAGTTTTGTCAGATGTAATTTAGTCACCTCTACTATTCATGCTGTTTTTCTACTTAGCTTCGAAGCAAAAAACAAACCCCCAGATATTGGTAGTTTCATTTATTTTATCACGTAGCCCTTCATAAAATTCTTTTCGGCTGATGAACATTTTCAGCTACTTAATAACGGTACTTAATTTTTTTTTAAATAGTTAGCCGTTAATATTTGGTGTGATTATCTAATATTCGTACCGTCATGTTGCTATTGCACGTTTTTTAAGTGCACTTTCGCATTAAATAATGGAAGTTTTGGTGCCCCATAAAATATTACCAATTATTATTTCAGTTTGACAGTGATTAGATTTTTCTACTAAAGCGGTGGCAGAGTGTTTGAAACACGGATTGAAATGTTGGGGAAAAAATTGTTTAGCCCCGAGCACAAATCGTTAGAATTTTCAAACTTCAATATAGGCTAGAACGAAACATTGTGAGTGGGCGTTCCCTCGAAACTCTGAGCATTTTTGAAAAGGAAAAAAAAAAGAGATATTTAGTGGGTGTTATCACAGGGTATGCCGTTCGCACGGAATGTACTGTAGTATTTTCTACGATCGTCTTGTTATCGTCTTGGTATTTGAATGTGGTGCTAGAATAGACGAAATTCGGTGTCAAGTCTCGGCCGGAATCTTTGTCTTGGAATGGGGCAATATTAGCCGAGTTATGGAAGTGATAATTTAACTGTTTCGTCGATAGATAATGTTTCCAGTGAGTTTGTTTTTCTATCTTTTGAGGAAAAATTTGGTGTTTGGCAAGTAAATTTCTCTGAATTGCTATCATAGACCACCAGCCGGGTATGACGTCACAATTCAAGATGGCCGTCATATATTCCGAATCCAATATGACCGATATTTTGTAGACATATTTTGATTTTTAAGTCAATCCTGGACCCTATGTGACAAAGATTGGTTTACAATTGAGACACTTATAAGTCGCTCTGAAGGCCAAATCTCTCCTGTGAGAGAAAACATAAGACAACAAAATTCATTCGGTAATTTCATGTTCATTTTGTGTAAATTTGTCCTTTTTCTGTAAATCTCGTTCGAAATTATTGCTCCCATATACAGGTGTGGCTGAATGTGTTTCTCTTAGTAGTTGTAGGCATCTTGAAGTGATAGTTCTGTAGGGTCTTCCGCGATTGTTGCTTCCCTGGGGAGAATAAAATTTGTTATCTTGTCTGGTTCTATCACGCTGAACGCGTCGAACTTTTTGGCAATTCCAGTTAGTGAAATTTCAAATGTTTAATCGATATACATGACCAAATGTCAACAAAATTCTATCTTGTACAGTAGTTATTTTTTTTCAATTTTTTTGGAAAATTCAATTTTTCAAGTAGTGTTTAATGAAAATTGGTTCATGGCCAGATTTGTTAATGAAACTGAAAATTGAGTGATTAAATTTCTATGTAAGTCTGTGTGGTTTTAATATTTGTGCAGGTTTTTTCAAATATCTCAAAGTCTGACTGTCAAAAAATGGAAAAAGAAAATTTAACATTTTTGAAAACTTAAGATGGGAACCATTTTTAATTCAAGTTTGCAAAATCTAAATCCAGATTTACATGACAAATACAGTATGGCTACAAATTTAAGTCATGCCGGCGTTTTTTTAAAAATAAATTGGATTCCAAACTAAATAATTTTGTATTTTTGTTAGATGAAAAAAGAATTAATGACCTTCACAAGAAAATAAAGACGGTTAAAAGGGGGTAATTATACGCGAATTTGATTGGCTAGTTAGTTGTGCTATCAGTTACCAGCATCATGCTCTTCATTCCATCATTCGATATAAACAGTGTACCATCTCTCAGTGCTGTCAAACACATTTTTCTTATTTCAATTCCGTCACCCGTGTGTTCATGATTCGACGTGTCCATTGCTGTTTCGTGTCACTGTAGAAGCACTGACTGCGCTCATCAATTTACTTTGCCTCGACCGGCGATATGAAAGTCTTGTATCTGCCTTAAATCACAACAAAAAACCGACCACTTTTTAATGTCAGTGCTTCGTGCCAGAAATGGGGGGATTAAGGGGGTAAAAATAGTGTACTTTCTGTACATAGGCTAGCTCCACATAGTGGTTCAGTGGTAGAGTCGTAGTTTGACACTTCATGTTCGTTAATGGTATAGAATTTTTTGAGCTAGTGGAATAATTCTCTCATTGATAGATTATGCTGTTGAAATTTTAAACAGTACGTATTTATGTGACTCCTAATGGTTCTGATTTTCTGTTTCCACCTGTAGACAAACATTATGACCGATTCGCCCATCATGTATCTACCACAAAATGCCAGTTTCGCTAGTATAACAACAGATGGTGCCACCAGTACCGGTACCGTGATCGGTTGACGGTGGTCATGCCATCTAGTGGGTGCCGATGGAATCTGTCCGTTTTTGTTGTACATCTTGCGTCTTGTTGACTCGAGTCATCTGCTATAAAATACAAAATCTGTATATTGCGAAACTGTTTTCAAACTATTTCAAGACATTTTTCGCAGAATCAGTTATTCCATTGCAACTGTGTGGCTCTTAATCCATTCCCGTCAACAGTTCAAGTTACATAACAGATACAAAGTGCACGATTTTTCCATAATCTGGTCCGGAACACATGTAAAATGTTCCAAATATGTTCCGTTTTTTAACTTTACCTGACCTCTCATAAGCTACACAGACGGAATCTAGAATCCATATATCAATCACATACACGTTCATGTATATTTCCAATTCACAACAAGCTGAAACCCTTACTTGTTTCCGGACCTAATACAAGTTCTATATCGGTTGCGCCATTTGGGCCACGCCGCGCTCAGAGCCATCTTGGTTGCCATTTCATTCCACACATTCTGAACCCTGCTATCCCATGTACAAACGTCTGTAACCATGTGGACACATTCACAGGCTTTGTGTCCATAAATTCAATGTCTATACTCTATGACTGAGGCCTCCAAGTTTCTGATAAACTTCCTCGTTGAACGTCATCCCCCAATACAGCTGCCTGTAATCGACAATTCGGCAGCAGACCAGTGACTGGTATGGACAGTCACCCCCCAACTCTATATTTATAAATGAAATTGTAAATGGCACGTATAAAACTACCCTATTTGTCTGCGCGGTGAATCAAAAAGCTTAAGACTCAGCTATTTTCTCAAGTAAAAAAAAAGACCAGCTTCATCGGTTAATGTAGCTACATGTATTGAATCCGCATCTTTCGTGAAACAAGTGGTCTACGGTTCAGGGCTTTTGGCTCTTTCTTTATTAAAACTATCGTGTAATTGTAGGGGTTAAAGGTATAGTGGGGTAGAAAAGTTGTTTTTTTAATTAGTAGACCTTCAACCCTGCTTCGCCCGGGATAATACAGTATATCGCTTTATAGAGCAATTTACCGCCAAATCATCCAACCCGACGAAAATTAACATTGTCTTTCAAATAAATGCTTGATAAAGCTTCAGGTTATAACCCATTTTTGCATTCTTCTAGTAGCCAGTGCTGTCCCTGATAGTTTCAAAGAGAAATTTAATTTTTTTATCAGCTACACTGTTTGAAATCAGCGCTTCAAACCCTATATCCATTACTATAAAAAATTATTGGCATAAAATCCTGAATCGCGGACCACTGAATATATAGATTACTGTTACCCTGACACCGTACAACAAAGTAGTCCTCACACAAGGGATCATGTCACCCTTTCTTACATGGAAATGTAATTTTGTTTCGTAGCTTACGTACGCACGCATGCACGCACTAACGCACGCATGGATAGTAACATGAAATGTAGCATTATTGGTAAAAATAGGACATATTCATCCTGGACTGATAGTTTGACCTCCACCATAGGCCTCTCCGCGGCTGCTTGTGGTTTCATATTGTAAAAGTAATTGTAAAACACGTGTGTGTGTTAGATCCAACACAAAATTACATTTTCATGATAGAAAACATGAAACCATCGTGTACAATTTACACAACTTAGGTCCAACTTCAAACAAATTATTTACATTCAATGTACATGGCCATTCTTCTTCGATGTTAGAACTGATATTTTAGCAGATTCACGTTTTTTTCTCTGGTTCTTCAAAATTCGAACAAATATATATCTTGTGTCTAAATTTACGTACGCGCCATTTTTTTTTTTGGGGGGGGGGGGGTTTCCCCCGAGAACCCTTTATAATTGAGGGGAGCTGTTATCTGATTTTAAGTCTGTCCAAAATGTGGATGTGCAGCTGAACTCGGATTTTTTTAATTCTTCGCGTAGTTTTCTTGTGTATAACGGGACACGTTTCCGTGTCTATGACGTTGTTGTTAACTTATTATCGAGCTCGTGATGCCGAAAATTTTACTCCTAAGTAGTCTATTTAAGTCTAGTGTCAAATTGTGTCTTCTGTAATAATCATTCGTGATGTACGATGCATTTTGTACAATGCGTTTTTTTGGTTTTTTATAACTGTAAAAAAAAGTACACCCGCCATCTTTCTGACTTTTCGTGATTTTTTGTTCGTTCCGGAAGAAATTCCTAGATTGAAAAAAGTTTCGTTCGTTAATCTTTTGAAATTTTAGAAAAGTCGAAAATTAAATTTAAATATTTGTTTTTGGTGTGCTAAATCCTGAATGAAATCAAAAACTAACGTATCTGTGTGTGTACAAGACCTAAACGGTACATAGTACATAATGCTGCAATTAAAATATCTGAAAGCGAATAAATTAAATATTTTGTTTTCATCTAAATTTCTTTATTGCACCTTTTCTTATGCCATAGTGTAATCATATCGCTTGTGGTTTAAGTTGTGATTTCGTTGATAACGCCAATTTGAAATGAAATTATTTCGCAACAGCGAAAAAGAGATTTTGATTTGTGACATTAATAATCTGATTTGTGACCAAATTAACCTGATTTCTGACTATTTTAATCTGATTTTTGACCAAATTAACCTGATTTTTGACTAAATTATTAACCTGGTTTGGTAGACTATATGATTTGTGACTATTAATCTGAAATGTGACTATTTATCAGATTTGTGACAATTAATCTGATTTGTGACAATTAATAGATTTTACCGCGCTCTATCATCTTAAGAGGTTTTAAGGAAGTGCACGCTTATTCTTCACATCTTATTTGATAGTCTCGTTAGTTGCTGCTAGTCATTTCTTTTTTTGAACTATATAAATTGTACTGTATTAAAAACATGTGCTGTATTTCGCTAGAGAATGTCCTGATTTTGCTATTTACGAGTATGTTTCGCACTGAATGAACGTATCCTACTAAATGGGAGTGTTTAGTTTTTCTTGTGCGTGGATTATTTCGCTGAAGATTGTTCTTTTTTTAGATTATTAATTTATATTTCGCCGATTTTAATGTTTGGTTCGCTTTTTTGTACTTAATTCTTGGGCGTCCCAAGACAGTTGAGAAATGGTGTATTTTGATTTCAGGTGACGGTCATGTCGGTTTTTTCCTATTTTTTCATCATTCGATTGGGTCTTGTATTATCGTTCGTCCGTGTGAGCTTGTTTCGACTATGGTCATTTTTGTACATTTTTCAATAAAGTATATTTGACTGAAATTTAATCTGTGTCGAATCCTGCTGATTCATTTAGAGTACTTTACTCGAAATATTAAAAATCGACTATAAATATTTTACTCGAAATTTCTTGATTGAGTTATGCTGCCAGTGTATTTATTATGGTCGTTTTTTTCCAGCAGGGAAAATTAAATTTCGATGCTTCCAAGCGACGGATGCGATCCCACGACCATGTGGTTTGTACGCCAACGTGACTCCTTTAATAATATAAAGGTGAGACAATTTTACTTCCATTTGGATAAATGGTGATGATAAGTAAAATGACAAATTATGTTTTTTTTTCTAAATTTAAATTTATTGTATAGTTATGCCAAAAAAATATAAAGAAAATTTCCATTTTCCTGTTTGGGCTCTTGGGATATTACATATGTAGTTTATTGATAATCGGAAAATGGCGGGAATTTCATTTCGCATTTGAAAATAAAAGACTAGATTCAAAGAACTGGAAGGCGTAGAACTTAGCTACCATGAGGAAAAGTTATTAAAAAAATTCCGCGGGAGATTGAAGCCAAATTTGTCATTAGAGTCCGCATTATTATCGAATATGACTCTTGCACTCTAATTATTTTATTCTCATTGGTTCGATTCCTTTCGAGTTATAATATTATGGACTAAAGTTGCTCCTACCAAAGTATGTTCGGTGGTGAGACGCCTTTGCTGGTCGGTCGCGTGGTCTGTATTTTAAATCTCTAGCTAAAAAGTGGCCAACGCAAGTTTTTTTTTAATGCGGACTAGAAAGTGATTGACGCTTTTTTAATAAAAAATGCGGACTAGAAAGTGACGAACGCATTAAAAAATATGTGGACCAGGAAGTGAAAATGCCTTATCCCTGACGGAGCCTGGTCCGTTTTATAGTTTTTGGATATTCTGATCAAATAAACGTGAGTGACATGACACATTGACTGATTATCACTATGATATCTAGAGCATGATTTAATTGTCGTTGCGCCAGCGACGTATTATTACGAATCGCAATCTGCTATTATATTATTTGTATTTCATGTATTTTATTTCATACGTGAACCACAATTGAATTGCAAATTTTCATTAAATATTGCACAGTATACTGTGTTTTTCAATATAATACCATTCTCAAGAAACTCAGTTGAATGAGAGACAGATTCGCGGTGCGACGGTCCCGGTTTCGATTCCCGGAGCATCGGTGAAAATGGACCACAATCGCACTGAGAAAGGACACAACATTTTCTGTAGCGACATTCATTACATCTGAACTGAGAAAAAAATGCTCGACCAGGGTTTAAGAAACAGTTTTGTAATGGAGCCAAAATGTCCGAGATGTGTTCTAAAATGCCGCCTATAAATACTCGTCCAATTTGGCAACATCCTAGCTAAGTTTCTCAATCTTGGCAAAAACACATTACGTGGCGGAAATATACGAAACTTTGCACGTATACACTGTATATCCTAGATGTGGAACTTAGAAAATATCGCATAATTCACACAGACTTTATGTGATGCAAAAAAATGAACATTTATTTTCCGTTCTCGCATCACCACTGTTTATTTTTTAATGTTATGGTCATTATCGTTCCGTGGATGGTGACGGGTCGAAATTCTACGGATCTTTTAATTTAACTCATCTGACCCTAGGCGCGTTCCAAAGTTCCTCAACCAAAACTGGCTTCAAAGTGAAACCACCACTGACATGAATATGCCACTAAGTGAACAACTTTTGGTTAATGCATCTGATTATGAAATTAGCATCCAATGAAAGTTGTACTTTCGAATAAAAATTTGGCGAACTCCGCAAGTCCACTTAGATATAAACTTCCACTTGGCACCACTGCTCAAGCTGTGAGACAGCGAACGTTTTTTTACGCTTTCAACACGATTTCTTTTTAGCAAGTTACGCATGTCCGCTGTATCCTTTTTTTTTGTAACTCACTGAAGGCAACGAACTTGCGTTTGAATATGGCGCATTTTTATCACCCCGAGGTAAAGATCTTCCAATGCACTGGTGACTCTGAACAGTCACGTTGGCGCAAATGCGGCTAAATTAACTATGTTATAAGTGTACTTAATGCAGTAAATTGCGTACAGTAAATAATTCCGGATGCTTCGATTGGGATTTGAACCTGTGATCACGGGAATTGTATTTCGACGTCGTAACCACTACGCAACACGACACCTCTTTGTTGGCTAGTTTGCTCCCCGATTTCAATTAAAAAATGTAACGCTATCGTGAAGAGTACATCATCACGACATAATAAATAAAAAAATAAACGAAATGCCTGCGGGACGATTGCATCATCGTAACTCCTGCTGATAGACGCACTTTGAAAATAAATAAATGATAATAATACTGTACTTTTTCCCCCGGTGGTTCACGATTGTAAATCATTCGGTGGAACTCTTTTTCCTTCACGTGTTCACGTTGAGATTACAAACGAAATGCTACAAATACACTTTCAAAGTACAAATACATTGAACGCAGATTCGAATCACGCCAGACATACTTATTTTTTATTCACGCTTAGAACTGTCGCTAGACGGCGTTGTGGTAGTTCAATTGAGCTAGAGTATGGCTGCCATTTTGGTACCCAATTGGTGGTAAATGTCAGAAATGTCTTCCATTTCAATTTACTTCAGAATATATTCAGTCTTCCATTTCGTTTAAGTATGACATCATTTTCCATTTTTTGTAACTGGCCAGGGTCATGGGGGTCATATACGACTCCAGTAGTCATGGTCTGGTGGCGCTCTCTACTGGCCTCTCGTCTCATAATGGTGGAACGACAAACAGGTTCAAGAAAAAATGGTTCTTCGAGCAAAAATTAATTACCTTTGAATTGTAGCAACAAACTAAAACATGCACAAAAAATACACAACAAAATAAAGCAGTTAACACAATTCTGTTCTTATAAGAAAAATACCCAGCTTTCATTACTGAATAAAGTAAGACAAACGAAAAGGGACGGAAAATAAGCAATAATTAACATTGTTTTGGTTTAGCGCACGTGATGATTCACGTGCCCACAAGTCAGCGCGCTCGGCTGGTTAAGTGGAACACGGGAAAGACGCACTTTTGCTACCCGCTTTTATTTTTCGAACCGTTTCTCTTTTATTACCATTTTTTTCTGTTGTTACGTCGCCAAAATGTTAAGCCTACACACACACACGCAACCCTTTGTCCAACGCGAGCCGTTGGCCGTTTGTTCCGCCCGTATTTCCTTTTAATAGCGCAGAAAAATGAAAAAGACAAACTTGGGCGACCGCAACCCAGCCCCCCAGGGTCAGGAGTTCAGTATTTCACTTCCGTTCGTAATAATCTTCCAGCTCGAATAAAAGAATTGTCATAATTTCAATTTTTTGTAAGTCTGCCTTTTTTTTAAAGCGCCTTTCAAATATGACTAAATTTTTAATAACCCAGTTATAATGGGTTTCTGGGGACCATCATTTTTTAGAGAGTAGCCCTAATGTCAATAGACCGATCGATATTTTATTTCGAATATTGCGAAGGCGTTGTAAATTTAACATTCCCAGCAGGAATTCAGCAGCAAGTGACTCTAGCTGGAATAAATATTTCACAACGCCCCACATACCAAAGATCTTGGAAAAAAATTCTATCGGTATAATTCTTGTAATCCTGACTTATTCAAACGCTTTCCAAAAATATTTACTAACTAAAATTTCAATAACCCATTTATAATGGGTTTATATGGAAAACAATTTTTTTGTAGTGTTTGTTAAGGAGGGTTTTCAAAGTACTCATTGAGGAGGACGACATGGTAATTTGGCCTAGACTAGGCTCTTTAACGTGTTTCTGGCCACGTACAGATAGATGTATCCTACGTTTTTACTTATTTTATTTACTTGATACCAATGATGACAATGACAAATGACACTTTTCTATCCTACAATTTTTCCTTTGCGTCTCGCCGTCTACAAAGCGGGTGGTCCCGGGTTCGATTCCCGGCGCAGGCTTTCGTTTATTCGATTATGTGGTACTGGAATGTGCCCCTCA
>JAUJYS010002151.1:0-15446 GCA_033995665.1 Melogona broelemanni
AGCAGTTGGGTATTTTGGGGGAGGGTGGCGGAAAATCCCGGCCTTCCGTCATGGTCAGTCCGCCCCTGGGTATAGTAGGAGAACACGCTTACCATTACGCAAAAGGCACCTCTCTTTTTTAATGAAACATATAAAATTGGATTTGGTATTCAAGTAATGACTTACCCGACTGTCCGGCCTGATATATAGACTTGTCGGTCTGTATGAAAATGGATGAGATCTTCGTGTTGACCATGAGAGGCGCTAACCTAACGAATGTTACGTTCCCTTTCTTTCCGGTGATCTTCAGCATATACTGAGCTTGCGGCAAATTTCCTATCTGCAGTCAGATGGGATCATTAATCACATTGGTGCGTTACCCTATCTAATTACATGTATAGGGAACGATTTTATTACGAGTACAATATTATTATGAATCAGACGATAAAAATGAATAACCAAAAAACGTGGCAATGATGATTTTTTTCCCTGCGTTTTTTTTTTCTTTCTTCTTTTTTGTTTTTTTGTTCTCGTGTCCTTCATAAGCATTGAATTACTCTAGTATTATTATCCCTGATCACTGCAGTGATTACCACTACAGGAAATTATGTACTCTTCGTGTTGCTATGCGTAAAACGGTACTTTTCTTTACCAAATGATTTCTTGTAAAATTTCCAGAATCCTGATCACAAATGCATCAGTTTTAAGCTGAAGCATTTTAACTACATGTGGTGTCCTGTGTTTATCAACAACTTCCACAATAAATTATTTTGTAAAGAAAAGTTTCCTTTAACGTATATAGCAAATGTCAGTGCCCTCCTTTTTAAGACACGTCATATTCGAGCGCCAATATAAATTGCTGACGCCACACAGGCGCACGAGTACGCTATGGCATTTCAAAAAGAAAGGTCTTACCAACATCTTTGCTAAATTTCATTAAATTTGGTAAACGTTTTCCAATTTTAATTTGTAAATTCCTTACTCCATTTTTTATGATGCATACTGTCAATGTTATAACTTGTTGGTGCCACTTGCCTTCAATGTGGCTATTTTGGTCTGGCCACTTTCCACCGAAATGTTGGCGGTCAACGGCGTCATGGTAGGCTCGGGCGTTCCGCCGATAGGAGTGATCGTGTAACCTCCGAGCGGATCGGTGTCGTTCGTTTTGGTCATCACGATGTTGATCTCCAGTGACTCCTTGTTGTCAACCGTGTCGTGATGGGTGACCGCTATTTTAAGCGGCGTTTCTACTCGAATCGTGTTGGGGACAGTGATCGAGTAGTATCCCGAGCTGAAACGACGCGACCAGCCTTGATTAACCTGATTTAAATGCTCGTCATTTTAAGATGTTTATTTCTGCTTCAATCGAGCGTCATCTATAGAAATAGGTGTAACGTCATCTTGAAAGAACCTGGGGTTCAAATAATCATGAAAAGTGTTGCCTGATTTGATTGGAAGAAATAATGTTACAATTTTCTTTTATAATTTTAATCATTTAATCATTTTTATCATTTTTTAAATTTAATTCATAATTATATTGATAAACTCATAGATTATAATTGTGTATAATTGTTGGGATTGTAGTGCCGACTAATTATACAGCATTTATTTATTTAATAATAATAAAACCGAGTTTGCGCCATTTTGTGTGCACAAATTCTTGTGCTCATAAAATCCTGAATGCGCAGCTGCAACGCCTCTGTGAAGCAAAGGTCACGCTGTGACGTCATTATAGTAGCAATATTTGAATAAAGCCAGCGAAAAGCACTTTCGCTGGCTTTATTCGAATTTTTAAGCTTGCCCTATTACAGGCTTAAGCGCTAGTTTAATAATATAGTTTAGTTTCTAAGCTTTTATTTTTATTTAGGCATTGCACATGGATCTAAGTAATTTTCTTTTATCCTATGTGCAGAATTTAAAATTGATAATGCCAGCTGTCAAGTTCGGAGCTATTTTGTATTTTGCACCACAACAATTAAACTTTGTTTATTCTAAAAGAATAACAGTTTCGGTTTATGTCATGTCATGTATCAGTTGCAAATGCATCAACAGATTATGTTGAGTTTCCAGCAAAAAATGCATGTCGATTTTTTTTTTTTTTTTTTGTAGTTTGACGAGTTGAACATACAACTTCTTTTTCAGGTAATCTTCGTTCGCAATTTGTGTCATATCAAAGAACTGAGATGCACTTCTTGTTTATATAAAAATTATTTCCCCACAGTCCATAAATAGATAGAACGTTTGTTTTCTAGTTTTAATACCTGGCTACGGGCGTTGACAATTGCACCAGGATACATATCCCCAGGATCTTGAACAGATGATCCATCGCCATACGATCTCTGAAAATAGCAACAGGTATCAATTACGTGGCAATGAACATTGTCACTATCTCGAAATTTTAATATTTCGACTACTTCTTAGCAATATTTTTGTACCCTTATATTTTTGTAATCTTCACCAGTAACCCTAGATCGTGTAAACGAGAGCCCGCGGCGGGAATAGAACCCGAGACTGCCGCACCGCAGCCGGTTTCAATACCGGCTGGGCTAGACGGGTTTGTTATTCCATATATCTTCTGTTACAATTAAGTTTAGCTACGTCAGACCTAAATTAATCATTAATTAATTACACGATTGATTTTGAAGGTGTATCAGGTGTCTTCATTCACTTTAATATTTTTTTATGTAGGTTGGCATGTTGACGCAGCTGGATTTGGTAACCGGGTCGACGTTTTATGGCGTGGCAAAAAAATTGTTTATCGACATTTGTTTAATTGGAGGAATTTAAAGGAAGTAATTTTGTTTTAGTGTTATGTTGTAGGTTATTGTTTTACCGCAGGATATTTGTTTTTAAAAATGCCGGTCGAAAACTTATTTTTCTCACAAATTGCGATTTGACTATGATTATATTGATTGATTTGATTTTATTTACAAATTTTATTATACATGTAAAAACAAATTACGTCATCACGCCAAAAGGATAAATGGGGGAATTCACCAACCCCTTAGCTGTTTCGAGAAACTAGCTATACGTGTCAATTTTTTTACATCGAATTAAAATAAGAGCAGTGTGAAACATGCATTTCCTGCAATAAAACGACTGACAAGAGACATTTTAAATTCACAGGTTCATGTTATTAGAATCGATAGTTAGATTTTGCCCGCCAATGGAAAGGGGGTTTTAACAGATGTTCTCGTGTTTACCTGTCCACTATGTGCTACATATACATTACATGTATATTTCCTGCATGACACTAGTCAAAGCTAGATCACGAGGACCTAATTTCGCATAGAAAAAGTTTGCCAGCTGGTTATGACTATTCGCGATCGTTTTGTGCTTTCCTATATTTGCAATTCGTGGAATAGTGATTTAAGTGTACAACGAATCCGTAGCCATTATACAGTTTCCAAAATTAGGAGAAAAAAAAACTATGTTCTGTGCTGTAATTTGAATGCGGCATAGGAAGATTCAGTGCGATCATCTAGATACTGTGACATACGATATGATATGAGGTGAAAAAAAAATGTTTACTAATTCAGCAGTACTTAGCCAGCTTTTCTATGTTAGTATCGATCTGTCGGCGTTAGGTGCATAAATCGAGGGGGAAAATCGAAAAATTATAGTAATTAACGTATCTGCTTTTCAACCACAGTTTTCGATTTATATTGCGTATTACTGGTAGAAGTTATTCTACTGTTCCCGATTAAAGTTCAACCAAAACAAATCAAACACCGTTAAAATCGTTTGTTTCATGAATGGAGTTTTTTCCCCGACGTAAGACGTCATTTTACGGGAGAAATCACGGAAAATTTGACTCCGTCACGAATTCTTCACGTCGTTCTATGGGGAACAACGCCAAAGAACCGTCGCGTAGCAGTACGTGTTGTTTACGTACACTGTGTCTTACGGCAGAAACTGAGGTCAGTCTACGACGCTGTTTCTCGTAACACCCAATTACGACGTCACGTTTGCTTTACGTCCACGTCAAGTTGCACCAACTCTGTTTCGTAACAGACGTGTGTGTTTTAGACTTTTAGTAGACTGCTTTTTACGGCCACATATTGCTATATGTAATATATGTAATGTACTATTTGTAATATGATGGCTTTTGAAACGACAAGTCGAAATATGGTGGGCCGGCAATTGAGCCGTTCAATTTGAGCTCTCGTACATGGAATGTGGGATTCGCCGGGCGCGTCAAGCTTTTGGTATAATAAACAGCGTTCCAACATTTTATTTGGGGTGTGATTGCTGTTCGAGAGCGCATGACGTTTTATTTTTACTGAATCTCTGGCATTAAGCGAAATTGCAGGTACGTTTGACTGCGTTTGGGGATCTAAAAATGTCAGGTACTTTTAAATTTTTATTTTTATTTGTGCATTGCATCTATTATTTTAGTATAAATATGATTATTATTTTTTTAATTGTTTATTTTTAATTTGTGACAATTTTATTGATCTTTTGAGTGTATTGCGATAATTAATGACATCGCGCTTTGCGTACGGTGGCCATTTTTGACTTACTGCATTCATGAGTAAAATTTATTAAAAATATCTCTGCGTATCAACCATTAGGATTGCAGCTCAGGCACGATAACGATCGTTTTTTTTATTTTATAATACAGTTAATGAACATCTGCATTATTATTTCATTCTGCACGCGACAAAAGTTTCCACCCTTTTGACTTAAATGCATAACTATAGCACAATCAACTATGTGGTATGGTATGACACCCCAACCAACGGAACAAATTCCCAAGTACTATAACTTATAATAGAAAAAGCTTCTGGCCTTTCTGGCGTATTAATCTTTATTGGCAATAATGTGTCATATGCTAGTGCACTTTTAATAATACGAGTATTAGCTAACCGTAGGATATCCTTGGATCGACTTACCTTTATCCTGTTACCTATACCTGTTGGCCTTGTTGATCAATTTTTTTTTTTAATTGGCGCGTTATTAAACGCTAGGATTTGCGAAACGAAATGATCTGTCAAATGGGTTCCCTCACTTATATCCACTCGGTTGCTACTTATCGGTACCTGGCGACTATTTTGTATCGTCGGCGTGACCGACCAATCACTCGACAGTTGCGGGGGAGGGGGGAATTTGGTGCTTGAAACGCACGTTGGCGTCCAGCACATGTGCTCTGTACAAACATTGACGGTAAACGTTGATCCAAGCTTGGCACATTTTTTGGTATTCGGCGTTCGACTCTGTAGACACTGGCGTTCGATACACGAACGGCCGTAACCGATCCCACGATAATAAATATCGAAACGCGTCAATTCGGTTCCAAGAATTGCGTTGTTTTCCAATTCAAATCGTCCTTTTCGTCGCATTGTATTAATAATTGTGATGGGCGTCGCGCGCTAACTATTTATCAGCACACTCTAGACTCGTAATGCGAGGCAATTAATTATTAATGGAGGTGTCGGCGAGTATTCTCGTCGCCTTATCACATTTTCCAGATGATACGTAATATTTTCTCCCATTCCTAATTTGGAAGCAAATGAATATCAAAAAACTTCGTTTTTGTCGACATGAACATAAATTTTCATTTTGAGATGCTGACACAAAAGTCGACAAAAATTTAGTACCGGTACATACTGGATTCGATCGCATGACATCTGATGCCAATAACTGGTACCATAACGATTCACCACTTTAAACTTCTAATTAATTAATAACGATTGTTTTTAACGAAGTACCCTGATATAATGAATTTTGAAATTTTGAACGGATCCTCATCAAAAGTCCGGGAATTCTTGACAAGATTACCGTCCAAGTTACAAGCACATCGGACGAAGATTACCGTGACCTTCAAACTCCCCAAAATGTGTAGACGATGACGTACTTTCACGGGCCCAACGACGTATCATACGTTGCAGCCGTTGAAGTTGAACGCTCCCCACCTCGATGCGTTTCCACATTGCCAATGCAAACTTGAACTAAACGATCGGGTAAACCCGATTTGTTTGGATGCCCCCAGCCCCCTTCACCTAGCAAAGTCTCTTCAGACACAGTAACATTCCCCGGATGGCCACCCCACCTGTGCCAGGCATGCCTAGACCCATGCGAATATCAATATTTAACAAACGTTCCTGTCTTAATTGGGTCGACCCTACTCGGTTTTCACAGCGCACATAATCGAACGGTTTTGTGCGCGGGCAGCCGCCGCCAGGTGGCCTGCGCGGAGTTCTACGCGTTTTCGCAGACGTAATAACACCATGGGTGGGTCTTGGTCTCCATTTAATGATAATGATTGCGATTGTCAATGATCGGCTATCTACTTGAAATGCAAATAAAGGGAAAATGTAAATCCTTGGAAATTTACTGATGAAAATTAGCTGCGGGCAACTGTGTGCTTTTCCACCGAATATGGGCTGTGGCAGGGTAATCGACGACGTTATTTGCTCGTGTTTAATTAATGAGAACCAGCTTTGTAATAGGGCGTAATATGACGTAAGAGGTGGGACGCCACCTTTCACTTTTTGTTAAAATTAAGCCAGTTACATGTCGTGAATTCATGCACTTAAATCAAAATCAAATTATTTACATAAGCAAGTGTTATGCACCGTGTTGTAATGTGCAATTATGTAAGTGTTATGTGAAGCAAAAAAGTTTTGCCCGTATGCATAGACAAAATATCTTGGTTGGTTAGTCAGTCCTGGGACTGGTTTTAACAGCATGGTGTCGTCTCCGGACCCCGACCGTCGATCCCCCGACACCTGCGGTTGTTCTTGGCAGAATACAGAGGTGGTTTGCCTTCCCCCGCTCAGTACCACAAGCCAATCCAACAATTGGCTGCGCTGGGAATCGAACCCAGAGTCCCAGATCCGCTGGTTGGTAAGCGAGAACGCTACCTCTCGGCCATATACGACAAAAAGTGAAACTATTAAGCCACGTCCACGTAACCGTAATTATCCTTTAGCAACTCGCATCGTATGACTTGCGCTGTGCTAAATAATAATTGCGGCCACGGGAACGCTCTATTAGCGCCACCTGTATTTTGTTAGTACATACGGGCATTAATTGTGTAAATATTTCTAAAAAAAATTATTGTGTAAAATAAAAATGGGACCAAAATAATTTGTACAAAGCGTGTTGCAAAATACAGGGTGGGTAAAGTTCCGCGACAATTTGGGCTCCTTATATTAAAATTCCGCTGGAAAAATATCGTTGTTATTGATTTAGTTTTCCTAATGACCTATTCCAGGAATAAGTTACGGCGGTTTAATTCGTTCGCAGAGTTCGTTTACGTGTCCAATAAACATACCTAGGTATATGTATTTAGTATTTACTCAGATGGGATTTGTTCCATTGTGGGCTGTACCTGGAATCATACAGTGACCTTCAAACACGGCAAAGTTGGTTTTGGACTGGAGTGCTGTCCTCATAGCAACACAAATGTCGCGATGGTCGAACTATGCGTATTGGAAATATATATTTTTTTGTACTGTATGTTGTGGCTATCAGTTGTTGGTTAACAAACTGCTGTAATTATTAGTAAACACCCATCAATGAGAGCACGCTGCGTTGTTTTTCACTGAACATTATGGGGGGTTTTTTAAGTGGAAATTGTTGACTGTCAACATTTTTTCTGCCCGTATGGTCCTAATAACAATAACAGGGGTCGAACGTCATAATAGCTGTTTATCGATAGAACTCGAAGAATGTTTATTACGCGATGTTTATCGGCGATGTGGGCGTGCAAATTAAAATATTTTCTATAGAAAAATGTGTTAAATATCAATTCCATGATTCAGAAGTTGTAGTAACCTATATGTTTTTATGTTGTGTGTTCAAAATGTAAAAAAAACGCCTACTTACCTTTTTTTTCGTGTGGAGGCTACGGGTGGAGTAGAATCAGATGGTTAAACACTCTGTATCCATTGGGTTAATTGTGAACATGGCAACACGTTGGCAAGTTGACAACGCACTTTGTTGGCGAGTGTAGTTATGTCCGCTGTCCGCTGGAATATATAGACGGCATCCGAAACGATCGGATCTCGTTGGTAAACAAAAAATATATTTTCTACGCAGTTGGGGAGAACAACAAACAGAATTCTGCGTGTTGTTGGGCTGTTTGTTGCGAATATGCGATTTGGTGCTGAATTGAAATATTTTGATGCGCCGCCACTGCGCGAACCTGATGTACTGTAGAACGTGTGTGAAGTTTTCCTGTTTCTGTTTCGTATATGTATAATATTTCTATTGTATCGCGCAACTGCCGTGATTGCACCTTCGCCTGTTATTGCAATAAATAGCTATTTTAATGTTCGCGGGCCTAACGCGTAGCTGACACACAGGCACAATGGACTGGTTGCGAAAGCGGATACTGGGTGTCCAGGGCACGCCCTTTGGTTATGCGCTTGAAATTTAGATTTCACTGGATTTCTGGAAACTTCTCCGAACTGTCTTTCAGACTTAAGCCAATGGTATGCTTGGGAGGTGGGATAATTTAAATTGATCAAAAAATGTGTAGGAACTGGAAAGTTTTTTTTTTTGGTCGCAATTAGTCTTTCAAGTCTTAAATAGATGCAGCTACGCCTATCGTTAAGATTAGAAAAAGTTCGAAAAGTCAGTTTATTAAATGAATCGGTAATTGTTATCACATCAGTGAATACGACTAGGATATTATGTGCCCCTCTAAATGCTTGCGCATTATGTGGAGGGGCATATTTTCACCGGTACTCCGCGATCGAATAATCGAGAGCCCGGGCCGGGAATCGAACGTGGTTGCTTTACTGCATAGGGCATGACGCCATTTATTTTCAACAACAACCATAAAATTATATTTTAAATTAAATTTATATTAATCGTTTGAGAAATTCGTTCAAGATTATGCAGAAGTACTCGAGAGCCATATTACAATGTTGCTAATGTTGAAATACAATTTTAAAAACCTAAAAATCTATATATTGAAAATTCAGTATAAAAATTAAATTATGTTTTTATTTATCAAAAAAGATTTACCCGGTATAGTGTTATTTAATTTTCGCGCAAATTAATCACATTTTAAATGGAAAACGTGGAAACTTTACAGTCCATCTGGTTGGGCATTTGGTATATAGCAAAAAACCTTGCTTGGTTCTCGCCAGCTCCACTAATGTGGCAATTACATGGGGTTGAATAGTGTGGCAGTATTTCATATCACTTTCTCAATTGTTGACATGAATGCCGGTCCTGGCCAGTGGCATCTGTGTTGGTGTCTGCGTAATCGAAAAGCTTTTACGACAGATTGTATTGCGAAACGTTCGTGCCAAACTCTCAATTGCAGCTGTACCGGACACTCTAGCCTCTATGTCTGAAGGTCGTGTGCCACTGAATTAAATCATAATTTTTGTGTGATAGAATTCCCAGGTATTTTTAGTTGTCATTTCTACCACCGTTCACGACAACTACACTAGCGATATCGTTTCGGGAAAATAGATTCGAACGCAGTGTGGCGCTGAGGTCACTAAGGTGCGCAGAACCCGCCCCGATTTGAAATTTTGTCGTCGTTATCGACGTGAGGCTAACGCTTGGGGAATCCTACTGTATATTCGTGGTAACATGACCTGGCCTATTTTAATGAATGGTATTGGTGATCGTAGTACCCGGTTCAGAGCTGTTCTCCCACTGTAATTCAATTTGTTATTTTTTACCGAAATTTATATATCGCGCACTTGTTTTGCTTTCATAAAATGGGGCGCGTGTTGATGTGCATGTGCGTATTTAATTAAAAAGCGATTTTTCGTACAGAAATTGTCGGTACAGGAATTAATTATCAGCTGCGCTGCTAGGCTACTAGGCGCCGCGATTGCACGCGCAGCGCGCAAATCGCAGCATCAGTACAGCGAACAGGGTGACTCACCGCGACGTCATCGCTCGCCGCTCGTCGCGAGAGTAGAATTGATTATGTTCAATTCTACTCGCCAGCAGCCAGCGACTACTGACGAAAATAAAAATGCCTCAATGAACCGACGCTCGGTTCGCTGTACTGATGCTGTGATTTGCACGCTGTGAGTGCAGTCGCAGCGACTATATGTAGCGTAGTGAAATACCGGCTTAAAGGTGAATCAACGTTTGCTACGCCAATGAAGATAGGGAGCTCGTAAATGTACACACGATCGATTTCATTCATCAAAGACTCAATCAAAAATAGATCACCCACGTAATATTGACATTGGTGTCAATATCACGAGGAGGAAGTGGATGAGATTTGTCTATACGTGTACCAGCGCCATCTATGATCTACTGAACAAATATTAAAACGTCACGAGGAGTAAGCACAGCTACCGTGTCAATTATAACAATTTTGTGAAGCTGGCTCCATGGAGCCAGAAAGGACGAAATGAATGAACCATGTTTTGCAATGACCTTTGGAGTGAGTGATCGAGTGAATGATGTGAGATTGTGAAACAAGTCGAGCTATGACGTGTGATGGGAGTTTCGTCTACGGTTATGTTGCTGTTTATCGTAACGGCTAGTAGAAAAAACTACAGAAAATCTAGCCATAGCCTTGCGCGGAAAATCAACGATTTAAAGCGCGTCTGAACTTGTTCCAACAAAGGCCTGATCGAAAGTTTGATTTGTGGAGAAACGTTGGAGAAGAGAAAAATCTAGAATCCAGACGATTAATTACCAGTATGAAAAGACAATTTCAACAGGATATTTTGCAGCCTAAACAAGAAGCCTGCTCATTACAAACACAACCGGGACTGAAAACTATTTCACTATCTAGAGTTTTCTAAAAAAATATTATTTTTACTCTTCCTTATTAACATATTGTATTAAAAGCGTAAAACATAGAAATATTTATAAATTTGGATAATACTTTTGAAAGCTCAAATCACTTTTAAGTCCAATATTTTATTAAAGATTAGAAGTACTAGATTACATATTAGATTCAAGTTAATTCGATTTCTTGTTCGCATTCGCGGTTCGCACCTATTTTCAGGCTCATCAGGACCAGCCACCATCGCAAACTCACCTAAATTCAATCTCAACGCGGTTGCCATAAAAACTACTCGTTCGTAGTAGAAAGGGGTTATGCAGTTTGGCGTACCAAATAATTTAATAGGCGTGCGATATGCGAAAACGCGAATCTTGGCAAAATGGCGGCCGTCACGACGATTCACCAAAGACGAAGACGGGGTCAATGACTCGCGGAAAAAATAAAATACCCGTGGCGCCCTCTACAAAAGCAGGGGCTAACCGACAAAAGGATCCAGTATTAAAAAGCTGATCGAATTCGTGGAGCGGCAACCTTTCGTGCTAAAAATGACGTTTTTGTTAACGACGAAAATACTATTTTCACGAGCGAACATTTCTCGAGCTAATCGAATGGAGATCGAATCGAACGCGGGAAAATGTGTAAAAGAAGGAATTGTATTTTATGTGCTCGCTTCAGCAGCAGAACAGATGAAAAAAAATTGTGAACGCACCGAACAAATATTCATCATCAACTGCACAATAATCAACGGCGTAGACTTGCATTTCAGTACCAATGTATCGTGCAACTTTGAACAAATTTTGCCAAAGGAAATTCATGAAACATTATCCAAGTGTTTATAAAATATTAATTTTCATTTCGTCTGTCCAAACTCCTGCCTGTTTATTCTGTTACGTCTCAATTACTCAGCTATGCAGTCATGATTTTTTTTTTTTTTTTTTTAAAGTAAATTTAAAACGAATGCAGTCATGAATGAGGCACAATGAAAGAAGGTTGGTAGTAATTTTCTATATCGCCAATCCGATAGAACCATGTGCCAATAAAATTAATAACAAAATGAATAATTAAATCGACGATTAAATTAAAAATAAACTCAATGACACATACCAAGATTGTTCGATCTTACAGTTAGTCTAAGGACCTTGGACGCCTACATTATTGTTTTACTTTAATTAGATCTCCAATCGCATAACGCACGCACAAATAAAAATTGATATGAACAAGACTCTTGGTCAATATTAAACATCACTAAAATATTTAATTAATATATTCATGTATAAATGTGTCGTACTGCTGTCTACTGCCCTACTGCTTCAAACCATTTTCTATTCACGTATATTTTTAATATCACCGAAGCGTGCGGTTAAGCGTGGTCATTGACGACGTGCCCAACTAAAGCACTTCAAAAATACTCGCATTTGTCAGATATAAATAGACCGTGAATTCTGTACGGTCGAATTCAAAAATTACCACGCACATTTTTTAACCGAACTGGGTCGACCAATTATTATTCAGAATTATAATCAAGGCCTAAATACATGTCCAATCGCCTAACTCGACCACCATCACCTACCGGTATTTTACACGGACAAAGAGATAAAATGCACTTATTTGAAAACCAAATGAGATTTCCAGATAATAAATAATCATACATGCACTTTCCATTTCTAGCTATTTCAAAACGAGCTTTTTTTGCGAGCAATTGTTAAAGAACTCCATTAAGTTAACATATCTCCATAGATACACGAGGGTGCAGTAATCCTGTAGTGGTTTTTTCACCTACGGTGATTTGAAAAAAAAATATATAAAAATTTATTCATTGGAGAGGGCTTAGAAGTAACAGATTAGAAGTAAGACATCAACATACTGTATTTCTCAAATCTGAATCATTTTTCAATCGTTCCCCCAACATCTTGAATATACCTGCTCATACTTTATTTAAACACCGTGTACAACAAGTAAATGTTATACAGAGTGATGGGTCGTATAATCCAGATGGCGCTAGCGTCTGGTTGATTCTCCCAATTAGGTATACCGAAAATAACACAGGTGCAATTGTTTTTTCTCCACAACTCATGCAAAGTGAATGAAGAAATGTACATTTTTATAGACGCGTCCGATAGATGGCGCTCTAGAAAAATCTGGGATTTTCCGTCCGTAGTGAAAGGTTTAAATCCCGGACAAGAAGCCACCATTCACGTAACCCTAAAAAGAAGCCACAGCTGTCACTTAACAAATCTCAGTTCATGTTTCCCGCCCACTATGTCTCCCCCTCCCCCCCCCTCATTATCAAACACAATACTCGACATTCTTTTCATCGCGCTGCCATTCTACACCACCAGTTCAACATTTTTTCTTCACCCTTAACATTTCAATTTTTTGTCTTCGTTTTTGAAGAGGAGGACCCGCATGCTGACAAGCGAAAAATGGCGTATCTTCGATCATTGTTCCAAACGCTCTATTTAGGAGAAAGACATTCGCCATTGAGGAGACGGGTGAGCGAAACGCAAGGCGAGAAAGCAGGCAAAATCAGCAAGTTAGTATCAGGCAAAAAAAAAAAACACAAAAAAAAACACGTGTCCCCCCTGAAAATAAAAGAAATATTAAAGTATTTTCACTTTCAATTTTTCCTTCGTGCAGGTGTTCCTCGAGACGCTTCACGTAACGACACACAAAAAATTTTTGCTGCCATCTCCATACATCGGGGCGGCGGCGGTTTAGGTCCCAACCACAAGTAAACAAACAGAATGAAATATATCGAGAAATTTACGACAATGTCTAAATTTATATTTACGAACAACATATAAAAGCAAAACCGGGTAGAAACGGAGATGCTAAAAAATATTGCTAAAGTCGTCGTTTCAGTGTTAAATTAGATCGATATACTTGATCACAGGCATGTCCCTTAACATCAAGATATATCACGCGAGTTCGTGGTGTAACGATTACTCGTTACGCCACGAGCTCGCGTATATCGATCTAATTTTATTGCTGACTAGTCATTAACGAGTCTTGTGATGGCCTTTATCCATCGGATATCCGTTGAAAAATCGTGGCTCTTCTGTGATTCCAAAGAAATATACAGCGGGCATTTAGATCTCTAAAATCTCTTTGTGGCATTCTTTATTCTGCAGCAATATGTTTTTTTAGCGTTGGGAAGCTCCTAAACAAGCAAAGCATCTAAAGTTTTCGTTTTTAACTCGCATTTGTTTTGCGATTAGTTAACTATTTTTTATTCCTTGCGTGTTTTTATTTTCTTTTTCATTTTTACATTTTTCTCTTGTTCTTTGACGCAGCTGAAAAAATTGAAATGTATTTTTTGTGATTGCTTAACCACAATATAATGCAATTCATTTTTTCAGTTTATATTTTTTTTTTAAACAAACGTTTGAAATGATTTAGCGAACTATACATGTGTATACGACATGACGATACTTACCCTCCATCATTATCCATGAAAATTGTAAATATTAAAACGAAATTTAGATCATAAATAAATGAACTGAGTTCATGTTATCAATTTCGTTTTGATATTTCAAATTTCATAATGCACTAGTGAGAAAGTTTGTGCGGAAAACATAGAAGAACGATACAAACGACATTTTTTAATACTTGCGGAAAATTTTAATTTTGACTAATACATTTTCATTTCAATCAAATAAGGATTATATACGTGTTTCATCGTCTTCGGAAATGATTAGCAGTCGAGTGTTGTGCATCATGATATCTAGGTCCATATATGCCTTAGGTATAAGGCGTTTCAGCATTCCGATTTGGTAATCGAAATAGGAAGGTTTTGGTCTGCTCTGGGTTCAAAGACACTAACTTCGCAGTTCTGTGGACAGGATAACAAAAAAATTATTTGCATATTTTGGTTTCAAAAAAACCTCCTTCCATTGAGGCTTCAAATTACTATTGACATTTATATTCATTTTGGTCAAGGAAAATTCAGAACAAAGTTCAAATGTTTTATTTAGGTCGATTTCAACGACCCATCATGATTTAGCAATTCTGTTTTTGGCATTATCTACACTTTACACTCATGTTTGCTGTCAGTTATGTCTTGTTGAGAGTTTTGATATTTTCGATTTTTGAGGGACATGCCTGCCATCGTTTGTCTGTATTTATTTAAGTTATTCGGCGAATTTCTTTGGAAACTTTATTAAGTGGTTTCAAAATGCCTCAGAACAAAGTTGAGTATTTTTCTATGACACTGACCTCATTTAAAAAATTTTTTTTTAATCAATATGACCTCCAATTAGGCAGAAAGTTTGAGCAAACTTTGGTCAGGGGAAAGTCAGGTTAACTGTCATTTGTGAGTTGTCAGTATGAATCCTGCCATTTTGAAACAATAAAAACTAAATGTGTTTTCCAAAGCCAATAACTTTTGTGGTAGTGTCAGACGGCCACAAAATATAATACTTAGATTGCGTAGATTTGTTTCATTCCATATTACCAATGTCGACATCGATCGTCATAGAGTAAATTACCTTTGAATTCGAACCTGCGTTACATGCCAATGTGAGCACCCATTTTCTTCCGTTGACCAACTAACATGTAAAAAATATAGCAAATGTTTAAAATGAAATATTGAACCCTCGAACAGTGGCCCATCCTCGATCCACCCTCAAGTACAGTGCTGGTTAAAATTAAAATTAAAGGTACGATTAGTGTACGAACCGATGGCTCAGTGGGTATGGGGACATGCTACGAAACCAACGGTCCCGGGTTCGATTCCCGGCGCAGG
>JAUJYS010002152.1:0-15445 GCA_033995665.1 Melogona broelemanni
TGTTTTATTTGGAGGGTATGCCAAAACCCTGTTCGTCTCATTCCCGGCGCTGCACCGGACCCAGTCCCTCTCGTCTTATTCAAGGTGCTTGTACCAACCAAGCTTGCTGTGAGATATTAATTGGATTTAGCAAAATAGTTCTGAATATAATGAAATTATACGACTTGTTTCGGCATTGCACCTGACTGCGATGCGGCGATCCCGGGTTCGATTTCTGACGCGGTACTCGTCTATTCTATTCCAGGGTACTGGTGAAAAAGAGCCTCTCAGACATACATTGCTAAAACAAAACTGAGGGTACAGAATCTCCTGTTGTGACATTCACTACTGTGATTTTAAACAATACTGACAAAATTCTAAGACATCATTTTGTATCTTGGATCACCATTGAAATAAGTAACTCTATATTGGCTGGGAAAGATGAAGATGGTTTTTTTGTCTGCCCAGGGCGTAGGTTTGTCTACGAAGGGCCCAACATGCCGCACCAGGCGTCAACTCTGTATACATACAGCGCTCGGCGCCGTATAGAAAAAAAAAAGAAGAAAAAAACGCCGAATACCAAGGCGCGCAAAATGTGTTCGTCAATATTTGTTTAAGATTAAATATCACTTAAAAAAGATTTAGCAGTAATAAAAAACCGATTTTGCCCCCCCCCCTCCTCTGCCACCAGCCCGACGTGATGCGGTCTAACCCCGATAAGGCCATAGTAAAAACTGAATGATTTATGGAGCGTCTCTAGTCCGCCTTGCATTTATATACAGCGGCTTGAGATTTAGTGTGGCTGCCATTATTTTTTTTTGCGAAACTCCAACCAATTGCTTGTGAACGGTCGGCGCACATTGCGAGCAAAGCTGTGGCGTGACGTGTTTTGTTCATCATGTTTTGATTCATCGATTAGTGATAAGTGATTGATTAGTGATGATACTTCTGATAAAAAATGAAAGGTTAAAAATCATTCACTGGTAAATACATGTGTACATTTGAATAAGATGACAATGACATGTCATGTACATGTAGTTGGCGTTATCTGAAGCAATCGCATCAAATGACTTTGTTCTCTTGTCCTTCTAACCTCCTTCGATACTGTTACAATCATTGGTCATCGGATGGTGAACTGAAAAATGTAAGACCATTCCATTTTATATCATTTTATTAAAAAGTTAATCGATGGTGGTATAGAAAATACACGCTGAGACAGATGTCAAATTAATGTTTATAAAAAAAACCAGATTAAACGTAGTATCACTGATTTCATTTACGTTTAATCAGATTTTTGTAATTTTTAAAAGTTTTTTTCCCTAACGGTTCCAATTGAAATGTGCGGTCGTTTAGTCTAGTCGGTAATTCTTCCGACTGTGGTGCGGACGGTCCCGGGTTCGAATCCCGGCAGAGGCTTTCGTTTATTCGACGTGCCGCGGTACCGGTGTCACCCCTGAGCTTCCATTAGGGAGTCCAGAGCTTAGGTGTGGATCCTGCAGCCTGGCCATAAAAAAGACGTGGACAAAAGTGTGTTTTGGTTAGGCCGTGTGCACTAGGCTTGTGGGGTTGATACAAAAAGATGGGAGTGTTGGCTGATCATGTTGGTTGAATTGGAGAGTTCCTGTAAACGAGACTGATCTTTTGACTCCAAATTTCCAATTTAACTTAAGGACATCGGTGCATTCAAGTCTGGTTTGCGGGGGAAGAGGACAGGGGGACTAAAAAAAAAATAAAAATTGGGATTGATGATAAGAGCTAGAGAGGGAGAATAAACGAAAATCGAGCCCCTCTTTTTTACTAGCCACTTTCACTTAAAGTCTGGACTCACGGTTGCCGTTAGTACTTCGAGGTATTTTCGAAAACCGTAATTCCTAAATAATTGTTGGCGTGGTCGATCCACTGTGTTCAGTCTGGGCCAGTTGTTCGGAAACTAAGGCTCACTGCCTCGCATTGGCTGATCAGCGGTGTGGGTGTTTCCGCGTTGATGGTCCGACGTTTTTTATCTAAACATTGTCAAGCATCGTTTTACAGCTTAGGAATCTTTCAAACCGAAATTGAGTTTTTTTGGGTGGTGCGTTTTAATGGCCGCCATTATATATGGTAAAGTTGGATCTTTTAACTTCTGGCGCAGCCGAATAAAGTTGAGCCTATCGCATGCTGTATTATGCGCGAATGTAACGCGATAAATTCTGTTCGAGTTGTTAGGGAAGTTTTTCCGAGTATTGAAAATGGTAAATGATCGGTCTAAAAAAATTGGTTTTTGTAAGCCTTGGTTATGGGCTATTTCCACTATCAGGAGGCTTTTTTAGTGCGTCTATTGGACAATTTGAATACATTTGATTAAGTGTCTCACCATCAGCTCTGCCTGAAATAAGCTAACAGCGCCATCTAGCAAAAATAAAACACCTATCGGTGATCTCAAATGAAATCTAAAGCACAGTTTAAAAAAAAAAAAAAAAAAGTATTGTTGTTAGAGACTGTATAAATTAATTTGTATTTGATGACCTCTCAATGTTTATTATTGTGATGAGGAAACAAATTGAATTATTTTCATTTAAATCACTGTAGTGCTAATCACTACAGGATTAATACCCCTTGTGTTGCTATGGCGATATGTGAGGGGCAGGGGAGGGAATGGAAAGGGAGTGGCAACTGGTATAGCCAGACTGCAGGATCCATCCTTAAGCTCTGGACTCTATAATGGAAGCTCAGGGGTAACGCCAGTACCCCAGGCTCGTCGAATAAACGAGAGCCTGCGTCAGGAATCGAACACGGGACCGTCCGCTCCGTAGGGTGTTGTCATATCGAATGAGCCATCGGTACGTAAAATGAAAATGTTTTTTGCAGAATATATTTTAGATATATTTGGATTGATAATTGGAAAGAGTAGTGATATAGGAAATAAATAGAAAGTAAAAATATAGGAAGTAAAAATAAATAAAAGTGGTCATTTCACACTTTGAAACTGGTCTGAGGAGGAAAAATATCGCCCTGTTATCGTTTAACGGCGCATTTCGAAAAATGGCTGCGCTAATGCATCGTTTTTGAGCACATAAAACCCGGGGTTTAATCAGCTCAAGATGAGAAGGACGGATATTAAATTGAAATTAACGAGTGGCTGTCGGGGGCCCCCATTCGGCGATTGATAACGGTCATTAGCGATTGTAATCTAGGTGTCAGGCGCACAGATTAATATGTATGCGCGGCCTCGAATGCCGACGAAATCTCATTGACATCGGGGTGCTATGGTTTTACGAGCGGCGCCGTTTTCTCTCTCGGTTGGCTTTTCTGCAATGCACGCCTGCGCGTGGTGATTGCTTCTTTACGGGGGATACGAGCAAATTCAACGGCACAACTGCGCTCGTTTGGCATTATTTTTGGAGAATTAGTCGTAAAGTTTAAACGCAATCGTTCGTCATGCTGGTGCTACTGCGGTCTAGTGAACCTTCAGTTTAAATATTTAGTCAAATTCTTGACTAACCATAAAGGAAAACATTCTAAAGTGTCAGCAAACTTATTTTTATTTATTTATTTTTGAGCTACTAGCTCTAAATGAATGTTCTGACTTTCTGTTTAATTTTTAAAAATGGTGTCAACAACCAAAAATTTCAAAAGGAATTCCAAAAGATGTTTCATATTTTGGATATTACTGACTTACTAGTTAAGTTTTTGCAAGAAAATAACCTGTAATAAATAGTATTTTTCTTTAATGTAATTCTTAATATTTAGTGAATCCACAATGTAAGGTCATTTGACAATATTATTAGGTTAAACTACTATATGGTTTATTTTTTGAGATTTTGTGGCACCATCTACTTGTCATTTCATGAGACCCAATGAACTCCTGGGGTGATTTTCAAGTGTTTACATCTGTAAAATCAAAGCATTGAACATGGCAGCTTCACGATTAATTTCAGATTGGCCACTGGGGGCGCCCCATGCCGGAAGATCGACAAGCAGCACTGCTGTGAGCCGGGTCGAACTGTGCTTCTGTTCTACTTTACGAGAAACAGATGTCATTTTTTTACGAGCGAGAGGACTCGAAAACGAAATGACGACGCGCACGCACAACTTTCATTTTTTCATCTTCTTATTCCGGTCCTCGCCGTTTGTTTCTCTTCCCATCCTTTTGTCTTTTTTCGCTATCTCACCGCTTCCGGAGCAGCTGAGTTACCGTAAACTGTCGATCACCGACAAAGAGTTGCAAGGGATAGAGTGAAGGTTGGGCTAATATTGTTCATTGCAAGATCACGATCAGTCGTCGTTAAATGTTTTATTGCTTTAATAGCATCTGAGGGACTAAACCACGACCTCTATCTTGGATTTGACCGATCTTTTTTTTTTTGGGGGGGGGGGGGAAATGCCCCCCACTGTAGCGAATATTACCGCAGTAGATTCTGTACCCCTCGTGTTGCTTAGGCAATATGTGATCTAGTTTCACAATTATCTAAATACATCGTTATCTGCTTCCAGTTCTTGTTTCACAATTGGCTCAATAGATGGCGTTATCAGCATCCTGAAATTTGTACAATTGCTCCACCAACATATTTCTCTGTCATTACATTTATTTATTGAAAAATATTTTAATTATTTGCATTACTAGTATCAACGTGAAATAATTTTTAATTCGCTGATTTATGGTTTTGAAATTGAGCACATATGTTGTTGGCATCGAGGGCATCATCTGCCTCCTCTGGGGAAAAAAAGTGCAGCCTCGAATCTGTTTTTCGCATTTTCTGGCGAAATTGTCGACCATCCGTCAACTCTAAACCAGGCCGCGATCTCTTTCTTCCGCGTCCAAACATTCCCTCAGCTCTCTTGAGTGCCAAGTATGGTGGACAATTTTTAATTTGGTGTCCATCCTCTTCGCCGTCTTGACAAGGAAGGAGGAGGAGGAAGACATGGGGACCACCACAACCGACGAATAGAAACCGGGCTTTCGGTGACAGAGCGAAATTTGTTCCGTGTGATGACCATCAACAACCCAAAACAACAGCGCTCATTTCCGCGCACAATACAATTTGCAGATGTAACAGTTTCCAAGCTGTCGCGTTCCCATGCGCAGCAATTCTTTGCGCGAATGGGGAGTTATCCCTGAGAAGCACTCTTGACGTTGGCGACGCCTAGCGGTGAATGTCCAACTGGCATTGGACGACAAATTTTGGTGTTAACAGAAACAGAAAGAAATATTTAGACATTACGATTGCAAGCATGTCCCTCAACAATCGAGAAATATTAACATTAATTTGTCCAATTATGCAAAAAAACACAACTGACCACAAGCATGGGCCTTAAAATCGATTGTGAAAAATATAATTGCATCGATTGTCAAAAAAATATAATATTATTTTATTATGCCCACTATTGCATCGTCTCATAAGCTGTCTACCCGAAATGCGTCCTCTTTTGGAAACATTATCATTAATTTAACATTGTCAGGTGCTTGAACTCTTGGAAAGCCGAATTAATTTACATGTACTTAAATAATAAAGCAATCCTGAGACTGTTTTTTTTTTAATTGGATGGGTTTTTAATCAAGATATTGATATTTGTAGGGTGAAAACGCTGCTCACGAGAACCGGATGTAGATATTTAAATAATAAAATAAAAAAATGAATTCCGACTGTTGATGAGTACCATAAGATCCAATATCCAGATATTGCCATCCCATGAAGACTAACTCATAGTCAATAACAGTGCTTGTTTTAGACCACTACGTTTTGTCTCTATCCTACGTATCCTATCTGTGGAGAAAAGATCTTTCATTACATTGTCGACAAGTGGCGATTGCTGTTCTATAATTTACATTAAAGGGACTAAACTAGACAATACCGCCACCTGGGGCTCATAGTAAAATATAATCATTGTGTCACACCTATTGCAATTGGTTTTGGGAACCCCGCCTGGATGTTTTAACAAGGCACCAACCATTCCGCTACTTAGCCGGGCACGGGTGCAGAGTGACGTATCATCGGCGGACGTCCGACAGCTCTCTCGCGGAGCGTCTGGCTGCCATCACCAGTCCAATTAAGTTGTACGAACTTTCATTTACGACGTGATGGCTACCAAGCGAAAATGGCGCATTGCTACAACCTTTAGCATCAACGCACTCTGGCCTTCTTTTCTCTAGTTTTTTCTCCCCTTCCTCCCACTCCCCCACTCCTCTTTTATGTTTAATTTTGTATTTTTGCTAAACAAGGGCGAAGCTTCTATTCCCCAGTGGTATGAGCTGACGAGGTGCCAACGAGATCCAGATTCATTCTAGTCTTATTGGTACCCTGACCACGTATTTATGTGGTCACGTGGGAAAAGAATCACAAACAAATTACTATAACGAGACATTGTAGACCTTCTGCGGATGCAACCAATGTCCGAACACATTTAAAGATTAAATTCTTAACATTTTATAATTCAAATATATACATGTATATGTATTTAAAAATACACTCACTGTGATATATCGATGGATTCTAATTTCTTACGATGTTCAACGTTTCCACACAGAGTTTAAGACAAATACCGTGACATAAAATTAGAAAATTGCCTATTTCACAACGCTACCATTTATTAAATTATTTGAAGTTCTGTTGCTAGTAGGTGTTCGCGTAGGCGAGTGAGTTCCATGGGTTTAATTACCGAATCGGGCTCTCAGTTATTGGTTTATGTTAAAGTATGTAGTGTCCGATGCAATTATTAGTATACAAAGGTAATGGATAAGGAGCCGTTTTAGAGAATCAAGCGTTACAGAAAGCAATAAACTCTGGGTGACCTCCAATGATAGCGGAAAGAAATTTGTCGGCATAGTCGCTCCCAAAATGCGAACCCGAAATGACAATATCGAAGGTCGATTTAGTAATTCATTTAGTAATCGATTTTGTAATCGATTTCGTAATGAATTAAAAATAATAAAACGCTACAGCGACCATACTGTAGAAAATTACAGCTATCAATTTTAGTAGATACTGCAAGTGTGTGTGTTCGGTTCTTGGAGATCAGCTGCGTCTTCCTAATTGTAGTTGCAGTGAGAATCTGCTGGTGCCGAAATATAGTAGCACAGTTCGTCAAGTTTCTGCGCCCCGTATAATTATTTTGAATAGTCCCAATTAATCTACACAAGATGTTAATGCTCATTTTCGTGGAGCGGCAGCTGTAATTATGTCAACTGCGCGTGCTACTCGCGATAATAAAGTTTTTAGCGGCCTGGCTCATTTTCCTCCCACCCCCACAGTACACCTCGAACCGAGATTTTTGGTTAATGCGCACGAACAAGATTTGCGTGCAGCGACTAAGCGATGATGCCGTGTAGTTTGCATACATTAGACTAATGCGTCTTTGATCTGTACACACTGCGGATGAATACATGGAAATATGCGGCGTGCTCGTTGGGGTTCTCTGCAGTTGCGCGAGACGCGTCTGGCGTTTTATCTGAGCAGTTACGCTCTCGTGGATTAATTTTAATATTTTACCATAACCAAGTTCTCGCCACTCCAAACCAATTACGTACCCATCGCGGCGACCGAAATTTCAAATTACAATAAATGCAAACATGCATGTATCATGAAAGCAGACCCCGGAGCGGGAGGACAATGGCGGTGGTCAAATGACCAATTGAGTGCGATTCTGGGCCAAATCCGTGACAAGACATCCAAGACATTTAGCCCACCTTTGAACACTGGAACTAAATAAATAACTTATCTATTTAATTTATCTATTTTCAGTAAACATTTGGGTTCGATCTCAGTAAGGTATACTTTTATTTGAAAAATTTCACTTACAATTTTTAAAACCGATTTTCAAGCCGTATACACATATTTGGCTCATATTCGGACACAGAAATTAAACAAATAATTAGTTAATATATATTTATAAGTGCGGTCGTTGCAGTTCAGGCGGTAGAGAAACCGCTTGTTATCTGACGATCCAGGGTTCGAATTTAGGCTCGGGCTCCCTCCTATTCGATTCTGGGTTACTGATAAAAATGTGCCTGGTAAAAAAGAGTTTAGAGAGTACTATACAGATTATCCTGTAGTTAAATTTATTACAGCGATTGATAATCATTAACTATGAAATAAAATAATAAACATGGTTTTTTATATCTGATTTTACAGGATTGCTGGATAAGGTCAGTTTGGCATCCTCCCTGCCCCCCTTCTCGGGCCAGTCCCCGCTCCAGCAGTTGCTACCGTCATCACAACAGCATCCGACTTTCTCACTGGAGCCGCCCAGTATCCTGGACTTCTCCAACAGCACGGGTGGCCGCCTCGACTGTGTGGTGGACGCCGGACACGTGCCGCCACTGCCATCCACTGTCTCCTGGACGTTTGCCGATGGCAAGCCGGTGTCGGACATTGCCGGCCTGCGCCGAACGCTGGCCAATGGTTCGCTGCTGTTCGCGCCGTTCGCTGCCCAGGAGTACCGGCAGGACGTCCATGCCACTGTGTACCGGTGCCGGGCCGCTGGAGGCCGAAACGCTCTGGTCAGCCGGGATGTTCGTGTACGGGGAGGTAAGACCACACATTCTTTATTTAAGTTTTATATTTCTGAGCATGCTATAGCTCCAAGGAGGTAACCTGATGATTTGGCCTATCCTAGGTTTGAGACTTGGGATGGGGATTTTTTAGAGAGGTAATGTACAACAGAATTCGCAGTCAGTCGCAGGTGGTAAATGTAATTAAGTCAGAGAAAGTCAGCGAAGCTAATGTAAACGTTTTGGAAGTCCTAAAAAAAATTCCGAACAGAATTGAAATAACTTTTTTGTGAATGTCTTTGGCTCATGGTGAAGTCATGGACATGTGGTCTTCAATTTGGCCATGGAATATCTTTTACTGTCCAGTTTATGGGCACTTTAATAAATGGTGAATTTAAAATTGTAATTCTGAAGTTCAATGTTCGAATTCGGGCATTTGGAATTGCTTTTCTTTATAACAAAACAAGTTTTATTCGGGGCGACATGTCTTGTTTTTTTTTATGCAGCCACCATATTGGCTAGTTCAACTAGAAAGGCAGTAAATATAAACAGTTTTATTTTCTCGGCTTGTTTTTATTTCTCAATTGTCTTTTCGTTGCGAGTTACGGGCTAACGAATTTTCTATCGATAACTCTTTGGGGACAATCTCCCCCTCTGGCATTTAATTAAACCGTTGGCTCGACCGTGTTTTCGGAACAGGGGGAAAACTATGGGAAAACAACCGTGTTTTTTTTTCGTCGCTGTTTGGTGACACTTGACGGTGCTGGCGATATATTTCGCGCGCCACCGATGTGTAAACGTATCTGGTTTTCCACCTTTTTTGCTCGTCGTTGTACGAAGGCAACGGCCAGCGTTGTGCCTCGTTTATCAAAGCAGGCGCCAAGTTAGTTAAATTGCCAGTTTCCTTTTTCTTCCGCAGTAAGTCGAGTTCTATTTTTTTTGTGGGGATCCTCCCTTCGGAACTACCAATCCTGCATTTGTTATTTATTCCGATTTTTTTTGGGTTGTTTGGGAGGCACGGGACACATTTGCATGCAGGGAACGTTTGGCTGTGGTGCGGGTGGGCCAATTCGTAGATTCCAAAGGATTCGTTTGGTTCTTTCTGGAGTCGTTTGATTTGTTCTTCGCATGTTTCCGTTTGTGTTGTACACTACCATTTGTCACCTGCTTGTCCGTTCCATAGTCTATAGGTTTAGTTACAGGCAACGTGCAGAAGTGTGAATGACATCAATGACGTCATCTGCTGTTTGCGCAATACTAAATAACGTTGTTGGTATTTCTTTGGGTTGGCTGATGTACTGGTCTTTCTTTGATTTTTTTATTTCTTGGTAGCTAGCCAGCTGATCAGCTTTCTGTACAGTTACTGAAACCTGAAATTGGCAGGAAAACATTAAACTAATCAAAATGTATACAAAATGTATACAAAATTGAACTAGTTTTTATATAAAAGTATCAATTTCTAGAGGTTGGAAAATATATATGGACAAACGACTTATCCGTAACTTATCATAATTTTTATTGTTTTCCTTTTTTTATTTTTTTATTTTATTTATGGAGGTGTACATGTACCCCTAGGATATCAAACAAACTATAGCCCGAGCCGGAATTTGAACACAGATAGCCTAAATGCAGGCGGTTGCTCAACTGCTACGACTATCGCACTTTTGTATTGACCAAACAAATTGACATGCGTGTACTGTAGAGTTGAAAGACACTACACGTTGGCGTTGACGAGTTTACGGGCAAACCAAAGAGCTGGTGGCGCCCTCTTTTTTGTTGTGGCGCTAGGTAAAGCGACGTAGTGTGAGACATGAATGGATGTATCGAGGACGAGGGGGGTAGGGTGGTAGACTGAGCTATGTGCGACGACAGTCTAGGAAAAGCAATTTATGAATAGAGGTTTGAACTCGCGCACTTGATCTCGTTGGCAGCAGCGACATTTTTTTTATCGCTCCCCCTTTCTTTTATTTTTGCCACCACTTTTTTTTATAGTGCTCCCATCCATATTGTCGAACCCGGTGAGGGGTGGGAGGGTGGGGTGGGGTGGATGGAGTGACACGTAGCAAGTGCAACGTCACGTGACTAGCCTCGACGGTAGTGGTGGTGGCGGCAAGCGATCTGCATTTGCAAAGTGGTACTGGGTCCGTGCGCATTCCAGACATTTCCAGTCATTTATTTGCCTAATGTCGCTATCCGTCTTTTGCCACCGTTGCCTCTGGAGGCCCGCGCTTAAGTCGAACCCAGTCTCGAATGGATTTTTTTTTCCTTTTCGTCATTTTTTTATTTTTTTTTTTATTGGCGTGGGCCTACCATTAAGTGAGTTGTTTGTGTTTATTGCTTCTAAGAGTGGATTCACAAATTGTGGAATTACGAAAGAAGGAAATGAAATTCCCAGACACGATTAGAAATTTGTGGGGAAACATGTTCCTGTACAGCGTCAAAAAATAAAGACAACCATAGTCTGGCGAACACTCGTATAAAAACAATGGAGGATTTAATAAACTATATGCTGTCTAATAAATAGTCGAATGATAAAATTTTGTTCCCACTATTTTAATGCTGCGGAACATATTCAACACTCGGTTTAACTCGTAAGATGTCATATCACGTCGATGTCCCAAACAGTTTTTTAGCATTCGATTGTTTAGGATCACGCCAGATACAATATTTTTGCGGCCAGCTAGTCCAATCGGTAATGCTTCCGACTGCGGAGCGGACGGTTCAGGGTTCGATTCCCTGCGCAAGATCTCGTTTATTCGACGATCCTGGGGTACTGGCGTCACCCCTGAGCTTCCATTTGGTAGTCCAGACCTTAGGGGTGGATCCAGCAGCCTGGCTATGCCAGCTGTCATTACCCTTTCCTTCCCTGCTCCTCACATTTCGCCATAGCAACACGAGGGGTAGTAATCCTGTAGTGATTGGCACTACAGTGATTTAAAAAAAAACATCTTGCCTCAGAACAGAGACATCGGGTCCGAGGAGGATATTTTTTTCTAGGCGGAAGCATGAAGGCCCAGAAACAAAAGCAGATTTTTTTTATATCTAGGATTTGTATATCGGGCGCTCGACGCATTAATATTAATACCGGAGAGCTCCTATGTTTTTCAACGTGACAGAAATCGACTCCCGGCATCGTACGTTGTATCCGCCGAAGAATATTTTTTAAGTATGAAAGATGCAAAGGGTTTGAGAAAGTGCTGGTTGAATATTTCTTGAATCATGTGTTTTTTCCACTTCTCCTTTGAGAGGCCTTCTTCTACTTTGGCTCGTAGATCTTGGCACAGTGGGCTGAGTTTAGAAGGGTGGTGAGGGCATATCCAAAACTTATTTGAAATAGGATTTCATAAAAGTTCCAAATAAATTATGGAATAGTCTGCAAAACATTATTATCGTATTATTAAAATAGTTTCGTAGCAAAAAGTGCAAGACGACTGCAAGTTTAAGATGCCTAGAAACGTAACATAACTTTTGTGCTCTGAGGAATCTAATAAATTAATTAATCGTATAGCAAATTGAATGGAACAATGCAGCATGATACACATTACGAAAATCAGCATCAATCTATAATCACTTCAGTGAATTTGGAGACACCAAATCATTCGATGATTTATATTAAATATTATTGGATCTGAACTAATATATCAGGAATTTGCTAAGTTAGGGTTTCGTCACCAATTTATCTTTTCACTAGTTGCCCTGCATCAAGTATTTTTCAGAGTGTGTGGTTTAGCAAAATACTGATATTTAAAGCGCTGAAAGAATTGAATTTCCCAATCCACACTGTACAAGTGTACTACTGTAAAAGCACAATGTATATTTGTAAATTTGTTGTGGTTCAGTGTTACTTTAGTGATAATGTAGTATAATCCATTGAACTAGTTGTAATAAAAAATATGCTGTGCTAGCATTTCTGTCAACGTTATCATGATCGTCCAACATGCTTAGTTAAGATGCTCGTATAAGTGATCACGAAGTCTCAGGAGGAAATGGACATGCACAAGTGGTGGGGTGGCTGAGGTTACGAGAGATGAGCGGGGAGAGAGGAGGGCCACGAAGGAGTACAAGAGTGAGAGCTGGAGAGGAAAACGAACCGGAAGCGGAAATGGAATTCGGAAATGACGGGGATGTAAGTGTCACGAGAGCCGCAACAGAGTGTGCACTGAAAAGGAATTTCAAAATAGAATGATCTTGCCCTACACTGTACATGTACTCGTCATATGTATATACTTAGAGAAACGTAATACGCAGGATACAATTTGCGTTGTAGTTCACTAACAATGTCTTAAAGCTGAACCTAGTCCCACTGACTACCTATATTAATAATACATATTACCGGTAGGCAACACCATGTGACGTCATGTGGAGAAATGAAGGATATCTTTTTGTATTCGAACCGTGCTTAACTGCCAACAAGGCGAGCTGACCAAAATGTTAAGTTGCATTCTACACTTGCATATCTTTTCCGGATGTCAGTGGCTCAAACCAGATTCCCCTCTATGGGAACACATTGCGATTACTAAGCGAGCTGGAAAAAAAGCAACAGTTACGAATTTGTTCGCCAGGGTTCTATACATGTATGTAGAGAATATTCTGCCTCATATGGGGGGTGTGCAGCATAGTCGGTGTCTTGCGCTCGAATAGGCAATTCAATTTGTTTTGACCCGGTGAATTTCAACGTCACTCAGCCAAAAAAAAAAAAAAAAAAAAAATGGCGCACAATTTGATTTGGAATCGTTATCGGTTGAGTTAATATCGTTTTTGGGGGGCGCATATTTATCTAGACGGCTGCCAGCAGGCCAACCTTTTTCGTAGCCATGTGGCTGGAAAATGTAACAGCGAGCGCAGCACCTTGGTGTCTTGTGAGCGATTCACTGCAAATGTGTGCGCCTCTTTTTAGGACGCATTAGGTGTCTCAATTGATGTTCATTTTAAATTTGGGTCCCAGCTATTATTTATTCACAACTGTGAATAATAACGAAAGTAGTATTTCTAAATTGGCGATAATACATATACATGAATACTGTTTATGCGGTTGTAATTAATTTTTTTAGACATTGCTTTGATGTGGCTGCACTTAAATATTTTAGACACTGCTTTTAATGCATTATATGTTTTTTTATACACTTATTTTTATTTTTATTTAGAATATGGTTATTTTTTGTCATAATTTCAATATCATTGTTTGAAACTTTCAAAATTTATTTATTATTTTAAGTTACAAATTTATCTGATTTTTGTGGCAAGCTCAAATTAATACTTTCGTATAGGCTGGTGTATATCTGGAAGTGGACATTCTATAAATGTAGTGGCGGCTAATGTGGTGCCATTAAAATTTATTATCAATTTTTAAATACCCTTTGACAGGTGTTTCACCGTATCATCATATGTCACCCTGTATGATACGATATCGCCGTTGAACAGAACCATGTTCCTGCGAACGCCAATCGAGATTCACTTCATCCCACCGACAGTAGAAAATACAAACTTTGACTTAAGTTTTTTTTTTCCTTCTTTGCCCACTCGTTTCTGTAGCTACGCGTTCGTATGTTGGTGTATCGCCATTGCTCGGTAATGGAAAAAGCAAATTCAATTCCGAAAACCACCGTTATCGACTATTAGGCCATGTGCTGTATGAAATTTAAATATTTATATTGCGTCTTACCACTTGTCAAGCTCGGCCAGACTCGTTTTTGGGTGGTACTCCTATAGGCTTAGGCATTCGAGAAAGCTGGGGTGGAGGGGGAACCACGTGGAAGCTGCTACCAGTTGGAAGTATATAGGAGCCCTTTATTTCCTATCGCAGATTTTCAGTTCTCCCATAATTCCCGCTTAAAGGAACTTTGGTTCGGGGGCGCATCACCATCTGTAGACGCTCCGTCCGTTCTCTGTATTCGGGAGGTTGGGAGGTGAATGCTGGAATGGGCGATGGAATGGGAGGGCGCAGATTGTATCATCAGAAGCTGAACAGTGAGTATTCTTAAAGAAATTGTTCCAATTCAGAACTGTGTTTTTTAATTTTATTAAATCTTTTGGCATTTTTTATCTCCATCTAAATTTTAATTGTTTTAAGCATCTTAAACGTCAGAGATGTTATGTGGTTTCTGTCACTTTATCTCGCATATCGAAATATCTAAAATCAAGTCAAATTCTTAGATTATCGGAATTTTGACTTTTTGCAGACGATCATGTTGCGAATAACTATTCATATTTTTTTACCATGCCTTTTTGTTGTTTCATGTGATTGTTAGGTTGCTCATTTTCATTTAAAATAATATCTATATTTATTACAACTGACGTCTTCAAATAATAATAATATTCAATTGACAACCATTCTAGAAATTTGGTCTTAATTTGCCATTTTTATAGGGATTTAAGAGACGTATTTTAGATAAATATTAAAATATTTCTGATTCCTAATGGCTGGTGCCATTTTTATAAATTGTTGTATTTTTTACGAGTAATGATGCAATGTGTTTCCATCATCTATATTTTGACTTGGTTATGAAATCTGGTGACTCATTTTGCGCTCAATTTACCAAACGCACATAAACGACTCCCCAACCAAAATTGGAGTCCTATTACTTGAGACATACGTGGCTTAAAACGATCAAACATACAATCTAGAAGTAACTGATAGTACCATCTTGCTGGAGATGTGGGTAACTGGAATACCCACGATAATTTCACCATCTCCATATTTCCATTTTAACGGCTAACCCAAGCCAATAGGAGAGAAATACTTGCCTTGCGTCATACATGGAATCTACCAATCGCAACTGAGCTTCGCGGAAAGCATATGTAAACAAGAATTCGTATCAAGACGATATCGATTATTTTTCCGTTTGGGAAGAAATGATGTTTTATTTTTTAATTATTTTAGGAGAACACTTTTACAAATAATTAATAGTGGGTTAGGACGTCTATAAATCAAAACGAGAATGACGAGGTCCGGTACAGCGCCGGGAAAGAGAACTCAGCAAAAAGAAAACTCAGTTCGTC